>VDFB02252616.1:151220526-151237530 GCA_007258455.2 Sequoia sempervirens
CATGAAGGAGGAGTTGGTATATTTGGGATTTCTGATATCTGTGGATGGATTGACGATGGATCCTAAGAATATAAAATCAATTGTTGAGTGGCCTACACTAGATAGTATTGGAGAGGGAAGATCCTTTCATGGATTGGCTAGTTTCTACCAAAAGTTCATTAGGAATTTTATTTCTATTTGTAGTCCTATGATAGAAACAATGAGAGGAGATAGGAAGGATTTTAGATGGACATCTAGAGAAAACCATAGTTTTGAATTGTTGAAGCAAAAGGTGACTAAGTAGCTTGTGTTGGCTTTACCAAATTTTATTAAGGTATTTCAAGTAGTCTATGATGCAAGTGGAAATGCAATTGGAGCAGTATTGAGTCAAGAAGGGAGACCAGTAGGTTATTTTAGTGAGAAGTTGAATGATGATAGGAGAAGGTATTCAAGGTATGATCGTGAATTTTATGCTATAGTTCAAGCCTTGAAGAAGTGGAGACATTATTTGTTGCCTAAGGAATTTGTGTTGTATACGGATCATCAGGCATTGCAATATTTGAATAGTCATGGTAAGTTAAATTAGAGATAGTTGAGATGGGTAGAGTTCTTGCAGAGTTATACTTTTGTTTTGAAGCATAGGAGTGAGAAGTGAAATAGAGTTGTTGATGCTTTGAGTAGGAGAAGGAATTTACTAACAAAGATGAGAGTGGATGTATTAGGCTTTCTTGAATTAAAGAGATTGTATGATGAAGAACTGAATTTTGCAGAACCTTGGAAAGCTTGTAGAGAACTTGTTTTAGTGGATAGAAGTCAGTGGTTCGATTATTTCATTCAAGAGGACACTTTGTTTAGAGGAAATAAATTGTGTATACCCTAGAGTTCAATGAGGGATAACCTAGTGAAGGAGAAGCATAGTGGAGGAATGCTAGGACACTTTGGAGTTTATAAAATAGTGGCATTAGTGAGTGAGAATTAATTTTGGCTGTAGATTCATAAGGATGTTAGGAGATTTGTGCAGAGTTGCAGAGTTTGTCAAGTTGCAAAAGGAAGTAGTGAGAATATTGGATTGTATAAGCCTTTGAAAATCCCAGAGAGACCTTGGGAGGACATCAGTATGGATTTCATACTTGATTTACCAAAGACACAAATAGGTAATGATTTAGTGTTTTTGGTGGTAGATAGATTTTCTAAGATGGAACATTTCATACCTTGTAAGAAGACAACATATGCAATAAATGTAGTAGATTTGTTTTTCAAAGAGGTGGTTAGATTGCATGGATTACATAGGAGCATTGTTTCAGAAAAAAGATGTGAAGTTTGTTGGTTACTTTTGGAGGACACTTTGGAAGAAGTTGAAGATATATTTGAGGTTCAATTCTACTTTTCACCCATAGACTAATGGATAGACAAAGGTAGTGAACAAGAGTTTAGGGAACTTACTGAGATGTTTGGTTGGAGAGAAGACCGAAAGTTGTGATTTAGTCCTTGCACAAGTAGAATTTGCTTACAATAATTTAGTGAACATGAATACTGGAAAGACACCTTTCAAAATTGTTACTAGAGTTCACCCTAGAAGTATATCATAATTGAGAGACATCTCTATGGGAGATAAGAGGAGTGCAGAAGCAAAAGAATTTGTAGAACACATGAATAAGTTGCATATTCAAGTGAAATAACAATTGGAAGACATGAAATAGAAGTATAAGGAGAAGGAAAATGAAAAGAGGAAACATAAGGAATTTGAAATTGGAGATGAAGTGATGGTATATTTGAGGAAGGAGAGATTTCTAGTTGGTACATATAATAAGCTGAAGATGAGGAAGTTTGGACCTTGTAAGATCTTGGAGAAATATGATTCTAGAAATGCATATGAAGTGGAGTTACTAGAAGGTATGGGTATATCACCTACATTCAACATTGCAAATCTATATCGGTATCAAGAAGCAGAGTTCAATGAAGATAGTGAAACCAAATTGGAAGATCAATTTCCTAAACAATAGTCATATGAGATTGAGGAGATTTTAGATATCAGGGATGGAAGGAAAACTCATGGAAGACAGTATAAAGAATATCTTGTGAAGTGGAAAGGTAGACCAGTTGAGGATTCTTTGTGGATTTCCTAGGCTGAGGTAGAATTTTCTGGTTTTCATTTAGCCCCAGCAAATTAATGGAATCACTTTTCAACAACCCCAGATGTCTGATGGAGGAGCATCCTTGGTTCTTGGCAATCTTGCATCAACCAAAAAAATATTTTCTTTTAGTTTTATGTTCTTGTTTTGTTGTGGCTCAGTTCATGTTGGTGAATCATCATCTTTGCTCACAAGACCCTGTGGATCTTGGAGCACATCAATGTTTACATGTTCATTTTCCTTGTCCCAAGATTTGAGTGTGATTGGAACTTTTTCTGGCAAGTTATCACTTCCAAAATTCTTGGCAGTTTCTTGAACTGACATCAGAATAACTTCAAACTTTTTGGCTAGTTCGATCATTGTGGATCATCCCCATAACTTTTGGATCTTAATGGTGTGATTTTAAATGTTTTTTGGAGTTTCCCTGACCTTCAGTATAGGTCCACACTTCATCTTATGTTCCTATTGAGGAGTAATTCAAATTTGAGACCGACCTATTCATGTGCGTGTTAAATTTTCTCTCCTTGGAGAATGTGATGATCTTTGGTTGATGCGGATGTTTCTAGAATTGTAGATATGCTATGAAGCTTGTAATTAATCATTAGAATAGGTAGTGAATAATTGATTGATAATTTTGGATTAGATTTGTAAGATTTCAGCTCGCATATAGGGGCATATTGGAATATTGTATTCCTGAACATGTTGTATCAGGCCTGTGAGCCAAATCTATAAGCCTAGATGCTGTTGGCCAAATGTAACTAAGATAATTATTAGTGAATATATTTCCATCTACATTTTCCTCCATATTATGTGTTGCTTTTGTTGTGTAACTCTTGCTGCACGGTCCAGACTGTTCTCCTTGAGGACCCTCCTATTGTGGTTGTGCCACAAAAGAGGTTGGGGATTTTATTGTGATGGTAATATCACCCCAAATATAAAAAGAAATATTACATCAATGAAAAACAGGATCAATATTTGTAATGAGATTATAAACTTAAGGTGATTAGGCTCCAATCATGCATTATTTACTATGATAAAATAATTTAATTTTAAAATGCCATAAATTATTGTTGACTGATTTAACCAACACTAAAATAACATTTTATAAAAAAATGTGGTAATTTAGTCCCACGTATAGTTTATTCCATTGATTAAAAAAAAAGACCTTAATTTCAAGCATTCACCATTTGACACAAGATTTCCATTCAAAATTGGTTTTGTGGCTTCATCCTTTGTTATCAAACTTTGACTTTCTCATTTTGAAGATGCGATTTGAGTTATCATTGACCTTAAAAATAAAGTGTATAGTACATCTCATGAAGCTATTCATATTTCTATTGTTTGTGTTTGAAAATGTATTAAACCTACTAGAGGATATTGTAAATATGTAGTGATAAAATAAAATTTATTTTCTTCTATTCATGTTTGCATGATTCCAAGTGTAATAAGGAATAGTAGGATATATCAATTGGTGTTGTAGGTTAACACTTGATATGTATATAAAGGTCTATATCCCATACAATTGTAGAATAATTTATGTTAATTATCCTTGATATATAGTAGTTTACCATCCCAAGTGTATGAGTGGGCATAGTTCTAGATGTGATATAAATGTGGAAGTGTATAATTAACCACCTCTATCTAACCATCTATCAATGTAAGTAGCCTTTAAAATATAATTGAACATGATTGAAGAAGAGATGTACATAGTCTCTAACAATGCAATGGTTTTATTACCAAGAAAAATGATGTGCTTTATCCACTCCAAAATAAAATACATAATCATTCTAATGATTTGTCATAGGAAGTCTATGAATGTAATTCACATAGATACATTCACATGACCTTTCTAAAAATAAATAAGAGAAAAATTTACATGATACATTATAATATATGTTAAATTAAAAGTATTTAGATTATTAAGAAAAATATATTTCCCTTACAAAAGGAAAAGATAAAAGAAATAAATCTTATTATTATATTCCAAAAGTATAAGATATTCTACTAAAACATATTCTAGAGAAATATAAAGGGTGAGAGCATTTCTCTAATTTTTATGTTTAGACTATTTTCATTGATCAATTTTTTATTTGAACCCATGTTTATATTGAAAATGGACATTGTTCCCCACCAATCCTTTCAATGGGCCTATTATTTACAATGGGAGGGAAGACACTTTATAATCCTACATCTTACAATTTTTTATTTTTACCTTCAATGGTAACCAAATAATTTATCATAATTTATTTTAAATAAAGATGGAAATAATTTATGCTATTAAAAAAGTGTAAAATTAGACATTTTATACAAAAATTTATTGAGATGGATGTGGAAAATTATAGGGGTATGATGGAGCTCTTTTGATACTAGATTAAATCTAATCAATCTCTTATACTACATATCACTAAAAATATGTACTAGGGAGACAAATATGAACTATTGTAGGAGAAAAAATATTTGTCTTTAACCATTTCTAATGTCTACATTGACTAATAATTTAACGACCACAACTTTATTTAGTATTTGATACAATTATATATTAAAACTAAAAAATTTAAGTTGAAGAGAAAAATACAAAAAATATTAAAATTAAAGAATTATATTACCATAAACATTATGACAATTATAATCATCCTACAACCAATTCATTTACTTATATTGAAATATTTTAAATTTTCTAGAGTAATCATGCATTTGCTAATAATTCATTAATTTTTAATTAATTATTAGTCTAATATATTCTCATACACTTAAGCTAAACTTAGGATTGATTTTCTATGCTAACTAGAGAGCTATTATTAGATCAATTTTTTTTAGTACATGAGATGATGACACTTGTCATGATCTAATCTCTTTATCATTTTGGGTTGCTCTTGTATAGAACTCAACCCTCATTACATTATCATACCTTTGATGCCTTTGATGGAACTCTCAACCTTTGAGGAATCTTGTTTTCCTTGAAGATCCTTGAGGTTCATTTTGTAGTTTTTTAATTGTTGAGGAATATTGCATATTATTTTTTGTAGCTCTCTTACGTGGAAGGTGTCTTTGTTTGTTGTTTGATCTTGTGGCTCATCTTTTTTCATAATTATAATATGGTATCATTTAATGGCTTTAGTTATCTTCTCCATTTATGAGTGTTTTTCTTCAACAAGGGTTATAGGCTTTAGATCTAGATTCTCCATTGCTTTTGTGCAATTTTTAGTGGGTGATTTTTAGGTGCATTTTGGTACAAAAAAGACCTCATTGTTGCATTTAGGAGGCCATTTTGACAAATATTAACTATAATTTTGTGTGCATTCTCTATCAAGTGTTTTTAAGGAGTTTTTTTTTCTAGAGGGGCTGCATGACCTATGTACAACTAGGTATGGTGATTTTTTATTTAGAAAATATAAAAAATAAGTTTTTAAAAAAACTATTTATTTAAGAAAAAAACTATAGATTTCAAAGAGGGTACCTGAAGGGTACCTCTGACCCTATGGGCCCTGTGCATGCAGTATGAAGAAAAAATTAAGTCACCTGCCCACTGCCTTGGTGGGGCCTTAAAAACCTTGACAACAATAGTTTCATTGTCAGATAGTGGCATTCAAATCCATCGTTAGAAACATTTAACATTTTTTACCTCTTCGACAATCTTAAATTTTTATGAGTTCTTTAACTAGTGAATTTTTAGCTTTTCTAGTTCGTACACCATTTTATGGTACTGACCTTACAGCCTGACAATACCACTAGATTATTCCCATATTTTTACACATTCCATCCATTTTTGCTTGGTAGGGAACCAAATTGTTTTAGGCATAAATAATATTCTAAAAATATTTTACTAATGTCATGTTCAAATTAGTGGTATGACTAGTTGGTAGGGGGCCCCAAGACCCTTCTTTGGCTCTAAGCTACCTATTATTCTTTTTTGGCCATAACTTGGGCATATGATATCAAAATTTGGTGAATGATATATAGCTAGAAATTTGGTTCTGTCAACTTTCTAGTGGTGTGGGTCTCAACACCATTTTTAGTTGTTGACACATTCTACAACCTTTTGAAGTTAGAGGTTCTATTTTCAGTCCCGAGCTCATCAATTTTAACTTGTTTCTTAAATTTTCATGATTCCAATAGTGTTGGGATGGTCTTTCAAAGCTCTTCATAGCCTTCCATGACAATTTTTCAGATTGCTCTCTAGGTATATTTTAATCAATTTTTGGTTTTTCACACTTTGGTGAATTACTTGACATTTTTAGCTCTTGGGAGCCTTTTTTTTGCATGGGATGACTCATTTTTTACTATTTTATATGTATTTCTATTTTTTTTGTCCTCTTTGGGTATTATAGACATTATTTTCATGCACATTATATTTTATAGATGCACTAAGATAAAGTTCCATTTTGGTGTATAATTTTGGGGGATTTTTCACATTTTGTTGTGCCTTTTGTACTTGCACTATGATATAAAGTTCCATTGGGGTGATGTTTTCCTTTTTCTTGTCATCACACCTTTTTCAAGTGAGGGTCCCTTCCATGACAATAGTGAATCCTAGTGATTCTTGCCTCATGCATGTGTACGCTTTTTTGTACACCTCCTTATTTGTAGGTTGTTCCTCCTACATGCACTTCTTGGTTTTACATAGTTTCAATGTACCTATTTTGGCTCTCCCTTTCCACATTATGGGGGGGTTTCTACTATTGGTACTAATGGTTCCTTGGTTTCATTTTTGGACTAATCTATGTATCTAGTTCATGTTCCTTTATTCTCGATGGATGCAACATACATCAATGGCTAGTTACCCATGCATTTTGGTGAGATGGAGAATTTACCATATGGACACTCTTATATCCCAATTTTTATAGGTTATTCATTTTAGTAGTATATCAGTCATATTTTGATAATTTTCTATAACTTCTTCATGCTTTAGTGATGTTATGCATGTTTTTTTTTTTTTTTGAGACATTGTTTTAGTTGGAGGCTTTTCTTATTCTTCATTCACCTTTCTTGATTTTGGAGAGGAGTTTTTCCTATGTGGTTTTCTTCTTTTCAATAGTTGTGAGAGATTAGATTTTTTGTGCATGGGTACCTCATTAGGCCTTGTTTGTTGGGACCCATCACACATTCTCTTTTTTAGGGTTTTTACCTACTCCCTAAGTTCATCTTAAGGGTGTTGATAGAGTAATAATGAATTAACTAATAAATAATTAATATTTAATTAATTATTAATATAGTTTATTCTCTTCCACTTAAGCTAAACTTAGGAGTGATTTTCTCTCTTAACTAGAGAGCTATTATTAGATAATTTTGTCTCATTGTATGAGATGTTAACACTTATCATGATCTAATGCATTTATCATTTAGGGTTTCTCCTATATAGCACTCAATCCTCATTATATTATTATGCCTTTGATTCCTTTGATAGAACTCTCAACCTTTGAGGATATTTTTTACCTTAAAAATTCTTGAGGTTTATTTTGTAGCTTTTTCTTGTTGATGAATATTACATATTATTTTTTGAAACTCTCTTCCATTGAAGGTGTCTTTGTTCATTGTTTGATCTTGTGGCTCATATTTTTTCACAATTCTAACAATATTTTCTTATCACTAAATTTTATTACAAAGAAAGTATTTATCTTTAAGAAAAAATGACTATGACCATAAGACTATAAACATACCCATTTTACTTTTGGATCAAATTGTAAATATAAAATATATCAATCAGTGAAATCAATTGTAAGGCTACAATGAATTTGATTATTAATGAGTAATGATGCCACATTGTAGATTCAAACCTTATGAAATCTCTTCAATATTGACTTATAAATAGTTACTAGTCAAGAATATTTTTGTCATATAGTTATTTGTAATATATTTGTGACATTTTTTATGAACAAGATAATCAATACTTTATATTTCCCTTTTAGGCTTAGAAATAATATTAGAAAATAGAAGAATCATTCAAAAATAGTATGTGTATACAATGAATATTCTTTTTTACATTAAAACTTTAATTTGAGAATAGTGGATGGAAATATTAAAGAGTAAAAATAAAATGTAAATAAAGATAAATTATATGGATTCCATATAATAGTGCTAGAAGCATAAGAGAGCACCCTCTTATGAGCGTGGATTGATAGTATCTTCCTAATTATAGGTAGACTATAACCATTTAAATATTTTCAAATAAGTCTATTTTATCCAATGATAGCAATTGCGTGATTATGGGTGGCCTACAAAAGCCTATTCAACATTCAAACAAAGTTGAATAAAAAAAATATGGTTGGAGGTTGAGAGTAAATAAAAACTATGGAGGAAAATAATCAAATAAATAAATCATCTAGGTCTAGATAACAAGAAAGCTATGGAGAGGGCAGCGAGAGTTGGCTTGGGCCGTGGGTTTGCTCCCCATTGGTCTCGGGTTCGACTCCGGAGGCTATAGGACTAACTGAGATGAGAAGAGAGAAAAAAAACAAAGAAAGCTATAGGAGCATAGGACAACTGAGATGAGAAGAGAGACAATTGATTAGAAGAAAATATTGACCCTATTAACAAGCATGGAACATCAATAAAAATGTCTATTAAAACCTCAAATTCCTTCACCACTATAGACATTGATGGTGAAATTTTACTACACACACTAGATTCCCACTTTTAATAAGTTAAGTGCTTTCTCTTTCCAAACTGTGTCCTAATGGAACTCCATAGTGAATTGGGACATTGAGATAACCCAAGATAGGGAATAAAGTTGAGGATTTGGATTTTGAGGGGAACTTGGAACTTTAGAACATGGCATAATAGATTTTGAAGCTCTAGGAGGATAGGATAGCTTAGGGGTGTGGTTGGGGAAACAAACATCATGGAGTCAAACGTTAAGATCTCTAGAACTCTAGAAAGGTTAGAAAGGTTGGATTTTAGATAAGAAACACATTAAAAGGGTTATGGGGATTCTGGGGAATTTCAAAACTTTGAGACCATGGGATAAAGGAATAAAGGTTCTAGGGTTTGAGCCTTTGAGAGAAACTAGGACCACGAGACATAGTGAAAAGGTGGATAGGCACCTAGAAAATCCAAAAACTTAGCAACTAGTAAAATTGAAAAACTCAAAAACACAACACAACATATTTATTTTCACCCAAATGAACTCCAAAATAAATAAATTTAACCATAATTTATGCCACTAACTTCCCCTAAAAAACCATTTTTGATCTATATAAAATGTACATGATTCTAGAAAATCATGGAACTAGAAGAGAGAAATTGAGAACCAAGTACAAGTTCCATCAATGAGGGAAGTCTCAAAAATATAAAGAATATAATTTCACTAAGAGAAAGGACATATCATAAGGCATTGACCTAAAAAAAAAGTACCCCTTAGCCAATTTTAGTAAAGAATTTTAGGTAGAGTAGTTTGAATAAATGTACCTTTATGTAACCTTTACTACAGGGGACCCAACAAAAGATCATTGATATCAGTTTTCAATAATGGGTAATTAGGGTCAAAAGCAAATAATGAGAGTAAGACATAAAGAAATGAGACATGTTAAAATTAGATCTCAATATTAGCTCTAGTTGGAGATGTGTGTCGCTTGTAGGGATAGGATAATCTATATTTTTGAGAGTAGAAAAACATACGAGAGAGAAAAAATAATGTAGTGAGACAACAAAACATGTCACAAGAAACAAAAAATAAAGAGAAAAAGGATAACTATGTACATAGATTCATAGAAACTCACCCTTTAAAGAAATAATTCTTGAGATTAAAGAAATAATGCTTAAGATGTTGACCATGAACTAACAACTCTATGAATTATCTTGATGATGGTTGTCATGCATTTGTTACCAAATTCATTATATCCCTTTCCTCGTGGATAATAAGAGGATGAATGGGCTAGAGAGATCTCATATTGAGAACACATATAATCCAAAACAGTACTGGCCAATTTTTTTTATCCTAGTCCTTATTTAAAACTCTATTTTAAATAGATGTGCTAATTTTTAACACATTTTTCAATTCTAAACAAAATTAACTCTAGAAAGTCCTTCAAATAATGTTGTTGGCATAACTCCCAACACAAAATATTGTCAAATTGATTATATGGAAATATAAGTCCCCTACCCTATAAGCAGGGACTAAAATAATAAAATAATAATTTCAACATGTGAAGAGTTGTTTAGAAAGGTCATAGTGAAGTATAGTATAATTGATATTGTTTAGACTCATATTTAGAACCCATCAAGATAACACAATATTATGAATGGTTGTGAATATTCCAAATAATAATATGTAATTCCATTTCATTATTGCAACATGTATCATATTTAATTGCACTTATGCATTAAATGAAAGAGTAAATGTGTAGTATGCAAGTATACTTCATACTATTTTCCATCATTTTTAAACTATGCATTACAAACTTATTTTGTATGGCCAACACATATCATTGACCTTGATGACACAAGGACACCATTGACTATGCCATGTCAAAATTACATAATATATAATTAGTGGCGTGAAAATTCCTAATGCAAAACATGGAGCAATACTTGAGGTCTATGTAATAAAATCGTAAATAATATCTATAAGAACTACATGCATTATTTGAATAGGGAAACAAGACAATAAGTTTCCCACAAAATTAAACATGGAGTAGAAAACCACCTATGCCAAATTATCCTTGGTCACAAGAAACAAACAAAGGAAAACATGATTCTTTGCAAAAAAAATAAAAATACTACTATATATTTTAGACACTCCATTTTATTGGAGTTATGCAAAGAATAAAAAACCAACTCATACAACACATTTTCCCAACAATATAGCCTTGAAAGAGAGCTTAAAACTATGCATGCATGCAATATCCCCCATACTATCTTGCACTTTACATACGAGGCATTTGGCAAGGTAACAACAACACAAACATTTACATAAACCTCTTGACCAAGCAGCATTAAAATAATTTTAGATAATTTTTAATTCACAAACCCTCTGAGGCAAATCAATTATCCAATTATATTTAAAAGAAAAAACAAAAGAAAAAATCGAAAAAACTAACAATATTTGAGAGTATGTACATAGATTTTCATAGGAGACAAATGTTCCAAGGTTAAAACAGTAATAGAGCTTTGAAATATTTCGTTCCACGCTATTCAATAATAATTAATTTTTGAATAGTTGAGGGAAAAATATAACTCCACAATTTGACATATGGAATGTAACTAGCAGATTGATTTATCCTTGCAGTTTTGTGAAAACAATAATTTAACAACATTATTACTTCCCCTACATGACTTCATTATGATTTTTTGCATTTTGAATTGATGCTTATTAGGGCAGTTGCAACTATAATGTGTGGCATAAATCTTCTTTTGCTTGTGTTGTGATTGATGTCCATGCTCTATTGAAATGCTCTAATTCTACCACACAATGCAATGACCAGGTGTTGTTTGACAAACTACTAAGAAAAAATGATGCAAATTCTAAATGCACAAATCTAAGAGATAAGAACAACCCACAAATTGCTTTGAATAAAAGAAAGCAAAGAAAATCTAGAAGAATAGCACGATTAGAAGTTACACAGATTTGAGTAGGAGTGAAATATTTTTAAGGTCTACACAATACTAATGCTTGAAAATATTTTACTATGCGCTGCCCAAAGACAACTAATATGCAATTCAATGATTAACAAGTAAATTCTTTATTCATATATGTACATTGACAAACATGAGAACAACAAAATATAGACTTGTTTGGACGATAATATGTCCATGTTTTCTACCTGGCTGGTTTATGGCTTAGTAGCATTAGCAATAGGAAAATGCAGCAGATGTTATGTACCTAGTTTGTGCACTGTTGCAATGAATATATTTTGTACGTGTTATACCAATGATCTCTAGATTCTGTAATGCAAACTACCTGCAAATAAATCATATTAAAGGAAGCAACATGGAAGAAAAGCCACAAGAATCATGGAAAAGATTCAGTTGCTCTCCGTCTACCTCACCCAGCGTCCAAGCAGGCCACCTGCATATACATTTGCCCCTCATACAATATATATATATAGTAGAATCTAAAATATAGACATTTGAATGAAGAAATAAAAGTCAATATCTGTTTTTCAATATTTTTTAAAATACTTTTAAATCTGAAGAAAGGAAAACATTATAAACTCCAAGTATTTTTCAAGGCACAACTCCCAACACAAACTATTGCCAAACTGATTATATGAACACATTAGTCCTCCGCTTTATAGGCGGTTACTAATAAATGAAGACAAATTATGCGAAGTCCATATAAAACAGAACTAGGGTTATAGGAGAGAACCTCGTTATGAGAGCGGGCTGATAGCAATTGCCTGATAACAGGCAGACTGTAACCATTTAAACGTTGTCAAGTAGGCCTATTTTATCTAATGATAGCAGTTGGCTGATTACAGGCGGACTATGAAGACCTAGTCAACATTCAAATATATTGGAATAAAAAGAGAGATAGTCGTAGGTTGTTGGTAAAAAAATTCTGTAGAGGAAAATAAGCAAATAAACAATTTATCTAGGTCCAGATAACACGGAAGTTGTGGGAGCATAGGACAGCTCAGATGGGACGAGAGATTGCTGACAAGAAGCAACTGTTGACCCTGTTAACGCGCCTGGAACATCATTAAACGTGTCTGTTAAACCCTCCAGTGCCTTCACCACAGTGGACATCGCTGGTCGCCTGGTAAAATTGTCCTGTACACACCACATTCCCACTTTTAACAATTTAACTGCCTCCTCTTTTATGCCTGTTCCCTCATCTTCATGTCCGGGATAGACCAAATCTGTTAACCTCCCTTCCTCTGCCTTAACTTGTAACAGTGAAAATAACCTGTCCTCTGAAAGTTCTCGGCCTCGTTTTCCGCTTACTATCTCTATCACCATGACGCCAAAGCTAAATATATCTGCCTTCTCTGTGATACGCATGTTCAACAACTCAGGTGCCATATACCCTGGCGTCCCTCTCATCATGGTTATCACCTCGCTTTGCTCTCTGTTGATCAACTTTGCCAAGCCGAAATCTGACAGTTTCGCATTGAAATTTTGGTCCAGGAGAATGTTCTGAGGCTTGATGTCGAAATGTATTATACGTTCTTGACATTCTTCGTGTAAATATGTTAATCCTCTTGCAATATCAAGAACTACTTTTGATCTAGTGTTCCAGTCCAGCAAACGTTGATAGCTCTTGTTAAAAACTATCCATTTATCCAGAGATCCATTTGCTAAATGCTCGTATACAATGGGATTTTTGAGCACAGAAGCCCTTCAGTCTTACCAAATTAAGATGATAGATTTTCCCTAGCGTTTCCACTTCTGCCCGGAACCCCTTTTGTCCATGTCCTGCTCTGTCAAGGCGCTTCACTGCTATCTTTGAGCCGTCAGGCAGAACGCCCTCATAAACTGAGCCGAATCCTCCGCTGCCCAACTTAATGCTAAAGCCGTTTGTAGCGTCTTGCAATTCTTGGAATGAGAACCGCAACGGTAAGCCTGCAGGCCAATCTACATGATCATCCTCACCTTCATCTTCATCCTTTTCTTTCTGCTGTCTGCTATTATGAGACTTCTTTATCCACGCCCACAATGAGATAAACAGAGCTAGTGCTCCACCCACAGAAGCACAAATGATGACGACAACGAAGAACTTAATACGCTTGCGACTTGACTGGATTTTAATATAAGCAGTGGAATTGTAAAACTCATCGACTGGACTGTTAGTTTTCATACAATAGATATTGGACTCTAGATAGCAATAACCACTAGAAAAATTGGTCCCGTACCTGAAAAAAGCAGCTTTGCAAGAGCAGTTTCCGAGGCAAAGGTTTTTACATGCATCTCTTGACACCAACCCTGGCATGGAAGAATTTTCATTACGATAAGTAAAATAGGAAACGTGCTCCAGTTCCAAAAAGTGATGACCTTGGTGCCTACTTGACTCTGAGCACACCAGAGGAATATGCGGAACACATCCTAAATTGGGTTCTGTGGCATCAATCGGCTTAAAAGCATTGCCATCTTTTGGACAGCTGCACTGACCATTTGTGCAAACACCATACTCCCCGCATGGTCTTGGATAATCGCACTCAGCCACTGATTTTATGAAGGGTGGCAAATAGGCGGTGGAAGATCTTCCTGCTATTTCTAGGACCGAGCAAACCCTGACATGTCCCTCTGAATCTAATTTAAAGTAAAGGAAGCTTTTGGGTACCGATAAATTTGCTGATGGCGATCGTCCTCCTTTAAAATATATTTGGAATGACTGTTTGTCTAACTGGATATAAGATACCTCTACACCTGTTCGTTGCGTGGGATATCTGAAATACATTTCAGCAGGTGCAGGGGCTGTAAACCCAGCTAAGCTATCGTGAAGAACGGTACAGTAGAAGTGACCTTGGCTTGTATTCTTAGGAGAAATGTTTGCAGTAACCTTCTGTCCCACCTTTAACTTCTGCCCTGGCAGCAGGGTATCAGTTGGATAATCAAAAGACTGCCAGATGATTCCACCGGAGGTGTTATAGAGCACAAGGTTCCCAGATTCTTCTATCGCCATCCTTTGAAAATCTCGGGTGGATGTATTTGTAGACCACAGGAAAGTGCCATCTAAGTTCCTTAACACAAGTTCTCCTGTCGACGTTAGTGTTAAGGTTGCATCTTCTTGCACCACCTGGTCTCTATTTGAACTCCACACCATTTGCATATCGAACAGCCTACCATTAGTGTCGTGGACAACAAAGAAAATTGCAAATAGGTAGCCTGTGTCACAAGGACTGCCATAGCAGAAGAATCCACATCCAAACTGTAGATTCATATTATTATATGAAATATTGCTGCTCAGAAGAATCGGTCTGACGAGTGCATCTTCGTAAACTGACGGTGCCAGGAAATGTAGAGACCGAATATTGTTGTTCCAAGTTCTGCTTCCATAGGCAGTTGCTGAAGTAATAGCAAGGCTCTCCGTAAATAGTGAGAACGATATAAGGAAGAGTGGCAGAAGTAGCGAAATTAGAGCAGAAGAGGACGAAAAACAGTCCGTTGTTATCATTTTTCAGAACAGCAGTTATGTTCAAGAGAGCGAGCACAGAAAAATAACGCGCTCCAATGAAAGAATTTGAAATTACAGAGATTTAATGCCAATGAATAGGAAAGGCAGGGCTTAGGGTTAAGCATAACTTCAAGTTCAAAATAATCAGCGATATTGAAGTCAAAGTCTCGTGGATACCCTTAAGTAACTATCAAAGCGAAAAAAAGGAAAAAAGCAAAATAAGACCCGAAATCTACAGCCATACAAAATCTTCGAGGACCCTATGACAAGTACATGATCCCCATCAAATAAATTTGCAATGATTTCACTGGACTATGGCAAGTGCATGTCAGATTATTATTTTTATTCCACGTAGAATTAACACCTGTAAGGGCCGAAGAGAACAGATATGCTCAGCGAAGCATACGTGATAGAGACTCAGAGAGAAAATAAACACTTTTGTTTTGTGCATATTCTGTGAGTCTTGCGCCTTCGAGCTAAACCAATGTTTTATGTAGACAATTAAATAAATTAATAAATAATTATTATATATTTGTCTTAAATAAATTCAGCAACAATTAATTAGACAAGATGTACATTTGATCATATTTAATTGAAATCAAAAATAAATTTTAATTAAATAGTAAATATGATCAAATGTGTATTTAGATGTCTAAATGGATGATCCATAAATTTTCATAGTTTTATCTCTTATTAATACTTTTCCTTAGACAATCAATTTTCTTTAATTAGTCATTAATGAATTCTTTGCTAGTAAATAAGAAACCATTATTTTTCTTGTTAAACAAATTTTGATATTTTCTATAGTATAGATGTAAGATTTATATCTTTAAGATGTCTCAAACTTATTTATCATGAATATCATTGGTCTAAAATTTGAGGTGTTATCGAGGAATTTTTAGGAATTATAGACTTTGTTTGAAATATTATAAACAATGAGAGCATGAAATATTATAGTTCATTGTGAGTTTGGTACATTTATAAATTCGAAGTTAGTGCCCAAAAAAATGACCAAAGAACATGTCATATGTTATGGTTCAACTTATAATGGGTCTTGAGTGTGTAGCTTAGATTAGTAATGTGTGATTCAATATTCTTTTAAAGTAATGTTTGCATGAGTTAAATATGAGATTTGTTAAGTATTGTTATTGTGGGTTGTATATGTGGAAATTCGAGTCATATATGCACATTAGATTCAATAGGATCAAATCAATAATCTTTGACATAATGCAATGATTAATCTTACCTAAAGACATAATTTTATAGATAAGGTGTACAGATATTTGTCTTTATAAATTGAATATTTATGTGGCATTGCTTCAGTTGACTATTTAAGATGAATATTGAAATGAAATACAACTATTAATGGTTATAACACTTATTCTTTTTGCACCATTTTGAAAGGGTTATTTGAGTTATTTCTCTATGAAAAAAAGGTATTAAGAATTGATTGGGAGATATGTTGTGTAATTAGTTCTATGAGTTCATGTGATAGTTATGGACAAATATAATTAATTCCATTGTTTTTGTTTTTATTTTATTTGTAAGACTAAAATATTGGTGAAGAAATGTAATAGTTAGTCTTACCTTGATATGGGTTAGGATGATTAAATAGTCAATTTGTAAAGGAAATTGGAGTTTTTAGACACACTTCTATCATAGTATAGCTATCATGGATCAAATTTATCCATATTACGAAGTATATATTTGAAATGAAGGAAAATAGGTTCACCTTAATGAAACAAGATGATGAACCAATTTCCACTTTATTTCATTCAATATGTAAGCAATAAGGTGTATTTGAGTTACAAAATAAAACTTAACCCAAATACCATTCAAAAG
>VDFB02252616.1:151837630-152040803 GCA_007258455.2 Sequoia sempervirens
TGTGAAAGAACAAAAAAACCCCCAGCCGCACAACAATGGCAAGAATAAGGGAGTCAAATGAACTAAACCAGACCCAACCACCAGTAGAACGAGTAACAAGAGGGCCACCAAGGACAATCTTCACAAAAAAATACACCAAAAATGGTACATCAAGCACAAAAAACACCAACAGAAGACATAGACCAAAGTCTACATTCAAAAAGAACTGTTGCAGAGACATGACATGCAAAAAATCATCCATCGCCACCAACAAAGCAACACTGCTAGGTTGGAAGAACAACACCTCCCAAGGTGCAAAATGTAGGAGGCTACCCCCACTATCAGACACTCAAGAAACTAACTTGAGCAAACTCAGCCCCAAGGCGGGAGACCTAAGCACAGACTGAACAAAATTGTCCAGCCGCAGCCTCCAAACCTTCAACAAAGGATAAACATTGTCTTCTTCATCCAACTCAAAGCCATCACCCTCTGCAATCTCAAAGGAATTCAAAAAACTAGGCCTGCACCCTTTCCCACGTAGAGCCGTTGACATTGCCATCGACTTGCATGTTAACATGAACCAATCCCTTATAACACATTTGTTATGGTTGAATGTATTCAATATTAAATGGCTTAATACTTGAGCATATTATCACTAGAAGTTGATGCAACTATGTTGATATTAAAGCTATTGGCAACACTATTAGTAGTTTTTTGAAGATGGATTCTACGTCTCGAGATCTTGGGCATACTACGGTGGCTCGTATTTTAATTGATTTGGACATCTCCAAACCTCTTTATGGTGATGCGGTTTTGATGGTGGCAGACAAACCTTGGAAGCAACTCCTGGACTATGAGGGGCTCCCTTTTTGGTGTAGGATGTTGGTATGTGGTGACTGATCATGCTATACTATATAGCCCATGGTATACTGTACACCCCAGCCCCCTGACCTTGCCGGGGTTCGGATGGGTATTACTGTATGATGAAAAACGCGATTATTCGCAAGATTGTAAGAGGTTTTTCATTGGATAATAAAAGTATTGGATGGCTGTGGTTTGGTGGATGTAGCCCAGATTGGGTGAACCACGTTAAATTCTGTGTTATGATTTATTCTGTGCATGTTTTAGTTTCTCTGTTTTATTTATTAAAATATGCATTTAATTGTTAGATCTGCCATCTCTAACCCTAACATAGGAGATGCTTCATTGTTGGTCACCTGGCCTCTAGTTGCCCTGTTGCTCGCCGCAAGGGTGCTACCACTTGGTGGAAGAATGCTCTTCCAAACCATCTCATGGTTGGTTCCCCTTCTTTGGATGATTCCTCTGAGGAGGGCGACCCTCCCCTTATTGCTCCTTTGGAGTCAGAGCCTTTCTGGGCTCCTCTTCTGACCTGCCCTTTTGTAGAACCTTTTGCTGTTGCTATGCCGTTGGTTCCTGCGTGTTGCTCGTCGCCTTATTCTGCTGGTCCTATGATTGCTCCTGCCTCCTCTTTTGTTTTACTGGCTCCCTCGCCGCGAGATATCTCCTCGCCCGGGGTGGCTGTTGCGGATCTGCTCCCTTCGCCTCACTCGATGGATTTTGATTATGAGCCTTTCTGGTTAGTTGTGTTAAGGAAGAAGAAGGGTCTCCCCAAATCCGTTGCTTCTTCGTGGCCATGGGTTTTGGGTGTCAGATTGGTCCCCTCTGGTTCTGGGGTTGTCTAAGCTTTTTCTGTTGTTCTACAACTGTCGGTCAACTGTCTTTGTTTATTTCTCTCTAGTTCAGTTGGCTTGAACTATGTTTCTTTGGCCCTCTGGGCTCTCTGTGTAAAGGGTACAACACCCTATAAATTTTGCTTATCTTATCAAAAACTATGTTGATATTGATATTTATAACAAATTCCTTCCCTTTGATTATATGGTTGATATTTAATATTATTATAAAAGGTTTATAACTTGTTATATAAATTATTTTTTACTCTCAAGAGTCAAGTTGTATTTATCAAAATGAATATGAAACTTTGACATATGTATACTTAAAATGGACATATGCCATTTCAAACTTGTACATAATGAGGAGTCCAATTTATGTCATTCACAATTTTGACTAGTGTTTCATCAAACATAACTCACTTTCCTCCAATTTCAAAGAGTATATTCTATTTATTTAACATTTTAAATAGTACATTGATTGGTTCTAAAAAAATGCACCTTGCATGTCAATGTATAGTTGAAACATATAAATTAAAATAAGTTATATTTCCAAAAAAAATTAGTTGTAATTGTTTCAAATAATGGGGACCCATGTTAGTTCCCACCTTTACCTCATCAAAGAAAAAGTGCCACATCATTAATTCTTATGATAGCAATTGAACATACATCACCATTGGTCCCTCTTCCCTATTGAAATGATCTCCCACCATCAAAGGAAAAGGTAAATAGTGCCCTATCAAGGATCTTCCACCATCAAAAACCAAGGACACCACAAATCATAATTTAGTTTATGATCTTGCAACATCTACCACAAAATATCAATCATTAATTTAGAGTGTAAATTACTTTCAAATGACTTTCCCACTTACGAAATGTCTATTGACATAATAAAATAAAATAAATAAATAAACATTGAGTCAAAAATTATTTGATCAAATTTTGATTAAAAAATCATATAATTCGACATAGGTGAAAACATCACCTATTTGAAAATTAAAATAAACAAAAAGTTTATAGTTCAATTACTTAGAGCATAATTGATGAGGGTAATGGTATATTCCTTGATTACAAAATTCACATAAAGATTCAAATTTCTTAGAAGTGGAATTAATAAGAAATGAGGTAAGACTCATACTTGAATAAATATATATATACCTCTAAAAAATGAGGTAAGATTATTTCAAAAGATTATTAATAAGAGATTATATATATATATATATAACCTCTAAAAAATGAGGTTCTGAAAAATATATAATTAAACCAAAATAAATGAATTATTAATACAAATTACATCCATACTCCCAAATAAAATACTATTAAAACGAATGGAAATCATATGTCTACAACGACTTGAAGTGGTTAAAAATAAAAATAAAATTAAAAAGATAAATAACTAAATGTATGTGTGCACTGTACGGGTAAAGGTCAGAGATGTCCACATCCATTCTCTACAGACTCGTAACTCACCAATGTACTTCTGAATTGGGTGACACAAAATTCGAAAAAGAATCCGACGGAAAATCTTCCTGCCTAAAATCAAGATCCAAAGAAAGCTCTACGATCATTCCATACGGTGGAAAATTCATCGAGTGATTGTCAGCAAACGTTTGAAAGAACGAAGGTTTACGGTTCGATTCTGAAGACTGAGAGCAACGTGTCGTTTTACAGATATTCAATCCAAAAGACGGGGTTTTAGAAGTGAAAATTACCGTCAACGAAGTTAAATGAATTTTCATAAGAAAACTCTTCTTCTCCTTTAATGCTCCTTTTCATCTTTAATGCTGGCGGAGATTTTCGATAACACAGAAAGCCATTTTTTGTAGCCCAAAGCAAAATGCTTTCTTTGGTTTTCCATAGTGCTACAAACGCTTCAGGGCATGCATTTTCCAGCCCTCAGTTTGAATCCCGTGGCCAGAGATTTTCGCCGGGCTTAGGCTTTTCGTGCAATTTTAGGGTTTCAAAGTTCAAAAACCCTAGCAAGGAGTTGGCTTCTGCAGGCCTCGGTAGAAGGATTGCTGGTAGATTGCGCGTGTCTTCTTCCCTTGTCACAGATTCCGCAAAGGAGGAGACTTCTTCTTTGAAAAATGAGATGAATGTGGGGTTAGGATTTGATGGAGGGAGCAGGAGTGTTATAGAGGCTGAAAGAAAGTACTTCGTTGGAACTTATGCGAGGTCTCCTGTTGTTTTCGTGAGGGGGCAAGGCTGCAAACTGTATGATATGGACGGGAAAGAGTATTTGGATTTGACTGCTGGCATTGCGGTGAATGCCCTCGGCCATGGCGATCCGGCGTGGGTGCAAGCGGTTATGGAACAAGCAGCTACGCTGACTCATGTTAGCAATATGTTTCATACAATACCACAGGTATGGAGATTGTAAATGGCCTATTTTTTGTTTTCTTTGATAATTTTAGTTTTTCTGAATCCTTTCTGGATGAAACTAGTAGATTCTATTTA
Organism: Sequoia sempervirens; assembly: GCA_007258455.2. Lineage (NCBI taxonomy): Eukaryota > Viridiplantae > Streptophyta > Pinopsida > Cupressales > Cupressaceae > Sequoia > Sequoia sempervirens. The sequence goes on from VDFB02252616.1 coordinate 151,841,755, forward strand.
AGTTTTGCTCCAAAGTTTTGACTGAGCAACTTTGTTTTTATGAAGACGATTGAGGTAGCTCAGTCTAAACTTAGGACAAAAGATTGAAAATCTTCAACGTAGTTCATCTAGAAAAGATTCGATAATATATCTTTCTGCAACAAATATTTGATCCAAGCGTTCGTCTTCATTTTAATTTTGATTTATTTTAGTTGTCTCATGGGAAGTCTTATCCTCTACATAAAATTTTTGTTTATAGGACTGTAATCAGTTGTTGATGTAGTGTTAGTATTGGTTTTAACTTGTGCAGAAACACTGCCAACATTTGCCTTTATATCAACAATGGTCACAAATGAGGCTATGTATTTATGGTTATAACCTGAAAATACCTTTTTTGGGGGGTTCATTTTTCAGAGATTGCAATAACAGCACATGTTTCTTTTCTGATTATCTATTATTTTGGTTGGTAAATTTTCCTTAAGGGGTGTCCTTCAGCTTTAGATCCCATGACTAAGGAATATCTCTTGCATCAAATTCTCTCAGAACTTATGCCACACCCAAAATTGGATCTGATAGTTTTCTGGATTAAACATTCAACATTTGTACCTATGAGAATGCAACTTGTGTCTCCTGGGGACTTGAGTACAAACCTTAGCTAAAAAAGTCCTTATGATTGACCACTTGAACTCAACACATTGGATTTTTGTTTGACTACCTTGTTCTTGCATTTTACTTCTTTCATATTTTGATATTGAGAAGTCACATTTCTGACATTGGTTAGAAATCAACCAGTACTGGAATTGGATAAATGCGCAAATTACTTATATGTTCACACTATAAAAATATATTGAAAAACTTAAGTGGACTGAAATTTATCAGATTTTTTTAACTATTCTCTGGATTGAGTATCACATATCATTGGTCTAGATATTTATTAGGAACTTTTAAAGCTATGAGCAGCTAATTCTTTGAGTGAAAACTCATAGTTGCTAAGTATGTTTTGTAGTTGGGAGTTGCGACCATAATCACATGTCATGTATCTGTCTTGAGGAAATCAGTCACTTAAGAGTTGGCAAGACTCAACACAAATGCAGTGGGAGAGATGGTAAAAAAGACATAAATATTCTTTATTTTAATTAGGGCTTTTTTGTTATTTTTTGAAGATAAAAAGCTTAATAGACTATCAAAGAAAAATAAATATTCATCAATTAAATGTGAGACTGTTGATACTGCATGTATATGTTCTCTTTATTGTATTTTGTATACATACATATACATAAAATCTTTTGTAACTTGTATTCTACATGCAGAAATGGACATTAAGTGTTGGATTTGGCATGCTGTTTGCAGACTTGGACACTAAACATGTTGAATTTATATGCCTGATTCAGTTTGTTATCTTGGCTGTGTCCTGAAATGTACTTCAAGTATCAATTAGAAGTTGGATTCCTCCTTTTAAGCTTTATGTTCTGCTCAAAGCTCTATCGAATGACCTTCATTAGGAATCTTGGAGTTTGAGATGTCAAAATTCATGCATCGGTATGTCAGTGACTCTATTTTAGTCCTAGTTGTTATGAATTGTTAGATCCAATAATCATCAACATATTTGGCCAATGGTATTACCAATGCAGTCTATACAATCATTAGTGATGACTTTAAATGCTATGTTTAGAAAATAAAACACAATATAGAAGTCGTAATATTTATTTATCAGCTTGTATCTCTATTCCTGTGATTTTAAAGCATCTTGCCTGTGCATTGGTTGATTGCTTGTACTCCAATTCAAGTTTGTGATCTTCCTTGCATCATTCTTTTCAGGCACAGGCATTTTGCAAACTCTCGCAGTGAAGCCAATTGAAGAGCATTTGTTCAAATGCAAAGTTACTACATTGTCTCTCAATGGAAATTTGTGTGTAGTTGTTCAATTCCTTGAAATTTAGAAATGTTGTATGGAAGAAATATAACCAGATTCAAAATGCACTAATAGTTCTAACATTTAAGATATTGTCTGGAAATGGTATTTAACATTGAAAGCCATTCAATTGTATTGATGCACTTAAAATGTACGCTTGAAAGAATGACAGTGTAAGAATCTCAATCTTTATTTCAATTTGTTGCTATTTTGAATCATCTTGTCTTTGTATTGTTTGTACCAGGTGAAGCTTGCAAAGCGTCTTGTTGAATCATCATTTGCTGACAGGGTTTTCTTTGCAAACTCTGGTACCGAAGCTAATGAAGCGGCGATCAAATTTGCAAGGAAATACCAAGAGGCTTCAAATCATCATAAAGAACAACATGCTACAGGATTTATTTCTTTCACAAATAGCTTTCATGGAAGAACAATGGGAGCCCTTGCTATGACCAGCAAAGAGAAGTACAGAACTCCTTTTGAACCTGTCATGCCTGGAGTGACATTTGTGGATTTTGGAAATTTGGAAGCAACAAAAAGGATAATTGAGCTTGGTAATACAGCTGCCATTTTTGTTGAACCTGTTCAGGGAGAGGGAGGCATACGCAGTGCTACAAATGAATTTCTGAAAGGATTGCGCACCCTCTGTGATGATGCAGGTGCCTTACTTGTTTTTGATGAGGTAAATGAAGTGAAATTTGTTTTGGAGATGTATCCTTCTAATGCTAGCAAATTAACTCTATTTCCATGTATCTCTACTTAATGATTAGCTGATAAGTTGGCTGTGTATCTGCTTCTTTGCATGCATCCTGTAACTGGGTTTGTAGGTTAGTGTAGTTTAATACATGCATTGGCTGTTTGTATTTTTAGTTTCATACATGTGAGCTAAAAGTTTTGCTCATCATTTTATGATTTTTACTTGAACATTTTAAGCCCGAGTCTTAGAAATATCACCTGGAATTGAATGTCTATTAATAACTTAAACTTTTCATGATTTGGATAGAGTTTAAAACGTTATATCATCTTGGGAATAAAGCAAGTGATGTTCTAAAGATAAGTTTCTACTTTTAACCTGGAGGAATTGAGGAAGTATAGAAATAAAATTTACAATACAAAGTCAAATAAGCAGATGGAAAACCTTTTGGTTGACATGCCAAACCTCTGTATCATTTAGTTTTGACCATCTAAATTCACAAGTTCCAATGTCAGTGTCAGAATAGCAATAATACCCATTGCCTTGGATATTTGTTCAATGCTTCACTTCTGGAAATACCTCACTGAAGAAAAAGCCATGGGATTCATTATATTCTATGTAGATGGTGATGGTTCATCATGATTTTTGTAACTACGGACATTATGCCATATGGAGCATGGATGCCTGAGTGGCATGATATATTCTTTATCAATTTAGTCTCCTTGACTAGCCTTTCTTTCAGTGGTTGGATCTTGTTATCCTGTTACAAGTTGAAATGACTGGCATATATTTCTAGGTTATCAAATTTGCGGATTTGGTACACATCTGCACATACAAATTAGTTGCCTTTTTTTGCCTTCAGATTTGATTTTTATGGTGGTTTGTTTTTCATTTATGCACAAATCTTTTATTCCATTCCTTTTTTTGCTTTGATGACCCTTTAATGCAGGGTGTGTTTTGTTAGAATGCTTATTTCAAGGTCCCGTCCTTGTCATACATAAACAAGCTGTATTTTTTTGATGAGATAGCACGCCTTCTGACAATAACATACCTGACTGAATATCATGTTTCCTTGTGTAGAACTAGTTATCAAACCCTGGGATTGAGGAGATGCAATTTTCAGTTTCAATATCCTTTCTGAGTCATTATCATTGTAGCTGGCACTGATGTATACTGCGAGTAATGTGGCTTCTTTTGGGATATTTTATATTATAGCTCTAATTCTTTTAGTTTTTTTATTCCATTATTCTCATGATTAGCATTCTTGCTAATTTGTGTTCTTCATCCTTATGATTAACATTCATACTAATTTTACTCCCAATCTTACTTCCAATCTTCTTTTCATTGACACGTTGGTACTTGTTCATCATATGTGAGTCAAATTTAGCTTTCATAGACTTTTGTCTTTTTTAGAGACAAAAACCTTAACCAACTTACCCTGTGAGATCAGTCTTGAGCATCAACTGCTGACAATCATTTGTGGAGCTCAATTATTAAATGGAGAGTCAACCAGAGCACCAGCCAAGTTTAGATCTTCATTCGGCATGTGTTGCCATGGTTGGCCAGCAATTTTCATGGTCAAAAAATTAGTAGGGTTTTACACCCATTTTGACCATTTATAACCACTATTCCACCTAAAAGTTAGGGACCTAAAATTTGGCACGGCTTGAACCCCGGTCTTTAGTGAATATGGCTGTCTTTGCCACCAAACCAGGCCTGGACACAGGTATTAGACTTAACTAATGTAGCCAACAAGCCTACTGCTGGAAGATTATGCAATGTATATTTTCTGATAATTTTGGTAAGATATCCTATGATGCTTTTGCTATATTTTTTGGAAGAGAAGGTTTAATCTAACAGATAAATATTTCAGGTACAATGTGGGCTGGGTCGAACAGGAAAGCTTTGGGCATATCAAGCATATGATGTGCAACCAGACATAATGACTTTGGCAAAGCCACTGGCTGGAGGCTTGCCCATTGGTGCTGTTTTAGTAAGAGAAAAAGTGGCTGCAGCTGTAGGCCCTGGGGATCATGGAAGTACTTTTGCTGGTGGGCCTCTTGTTTGCCATGCTGCTCTTGCAGTTCTGGATAGAATTCAAGAAACCGAGTTCCTGGATAGTGTGGCTAGAAAAGGGCAGTATTTAAAAGACTCGCTAACTGAAAAACTGGGGGCCAATGTTCATGTGAAAGAAATTCGTGGCTCAGGCCTTCTTGTGGGTATTGAGCTTGATGTTTCAGCTTCACCTTTGGCTGATGCTGCTCGGCAGGCTGGCCTCTTAATACTTACTGCTGGTAAAGGGAATGTTGTTAGGCTTGCTCCACCACTTATTATTTCAGAAGAAGAGCTGGAAGAGGCAGTTGTTGTTCTTTCGCAATGCATTCAGGTTCTTGATGAAAAGAAACTACAAAATTGAATTGTACGAAAATGACTGCAGGACTAGAGTTCGTGAAAGGCACGAGAATGTTGATGTAGCTCATTAAATGATACTGTGGACATTCCCAGAAATATTAATGTGGCACAATATTCAAGTTCTCAGAGAACAGTTTTCAGATGTCAAAAAGTTCCCCAAAAGTTATTTCTTTGGGAACTCAGAATGAGTAGTCAAATTTTTTCCCGTGCAGAAATCTTAGATTGTGTAATGATATTTTAGCTTTATAAGTCAACAAGCCAATCGAATGATTTTATTTTTTCCCTAAAGTTATATAAATATATATTAATATTAATATTTTCAAAATAGCAATATTAATTATTTTTCATTATCTATTGGCCTATGCTGAATGAAATAATGATTTTATATTATGTGTTGGCTCTATTTTTCATTTAGTTTCAGTTCATTATTTTAAAAGACTGATCTAATGATATTTTTTTCTCAAATATAAACCTTATAAAGTTGTGATTTTCGACCATATCATACCTATTTGAAATGACATTGAAAACTATTATTGCCATCCTCATAGTCCTTTTGTCTTACGAGGTGGCAGGGTAAATGAATGTGAAAATTACTTATACTGTCAAAGTGGTCCTGTTAACGTGAAAAATTGATCAATGTAGTGGATATTAAATTTTTGGAAGCAATGAAAATGTGATATCTCATGTTCTTTGCTTCAGACAAGATAATCTTGCATCAAATGCTTTGATAATGATAGATCTACAATGATTTGTTTCTCTGCAGACACAAAGAGACTGGTCTATATGAAACATGTATGTGGGACAAAACGTGGTGTTGTGATATTCTTCATCTTGGCTGTGAACAGGTTGACAATCACACAGTTTGTCTAGGTGTGCAATGACAAATTACCTCCTGTCTGCTAAAGTTCTGTTGGCCTACTTTTTGTTTATCTGGGTGGAGCACAGGGCAAGAAATAGACTGTAATTGTTGAATAAATGGTTTCTCCACAGGAGTATCTGAGTAGGAAGAGATCGCAGCACTTGCATAATCTGGCATTGATATTACTTGTGCTTTGTAAAGCCGGTGCTTGGAGTATTATGCCAAAGCCTTTGCTTCTTCAAGATCTATTTTTCAATTTATTTATTTTTCGTCAAGGAACATCTGAGCATGAAGAGATTGCATCTGAGGAACCTCCTTAATTGTTGAATAAATAGCTTCTCCACAGGAGCATCTAAGTATGAAGAGATTGCAGCACATGCATATGATCTTGCATTGATATTACTTGTGCTTTGTAAATCCGGTGCATGGAGTATTCTGCCAAATGCTTTGCTTGTTCAATATGTTTTTTTAATTTTTATTTTGAATTTATTTATTTTTCACGAGGGAACTGATGTTTATGTGCATGTTATTTTTGTGTGTTTGGATAAAATAAATTTGTTATGGAATCTTCACAATCGTTGTAAATTGTAATTATTAAAATTCAGATTTTTGAGCGTCAGATTATGTCTAGTTTTGAAATTGCTTGTTAGATCGTAAGCCATTTTGTTTTCAGATATCTAAAGGACTGTTGCAGTTAGCAAAGAAATAGTGGAACTGCCCTTGGACCGTATCAGGAATCTTGCAAATAATTGCAGAGATCTCCAGGGTTTTTGGTTTTCAATGTAGTGGGTTGACGGACTAGATCTAGACTAGGTCTACTTTTTTGGAGCACCTTTCTATGGACCGTGGCAAAAACTTCCAAGCTAGGCTTCACCATTTATCCTTATCTACAGGTCTCAAGTCCGTGGTTGAGCCCTACAACAGTGCTTTAAACACTTTTGGAGCACACGGACTTGGCTGTGCTTTTGGACAATGAAGCCATCTATGACATCTGCCGCTGTTCAATAGATGTTGAGTACACAAATTTGGACATTGCTTCACAGGTAATAAATAACCCTAGGCCGCTTTGAAACCCTAAAAAACCCTAGATTTATTTTAAGATTGAGGTTTAATTTGGTTAAAATTGCAGGTCATTTCTTCATTGACCACTTGACGGAGCTTGAAATGCGGATGTAAAGGGTTTTAGACAAATCTAGTTTCATACCCTAGGATCCACTTCATGCTCTTCTCTTATGCGCCTGTGATCCCAGCAGAAAAGCAAACTGGACCAAGTATTTATCGGCTGAACTGGGGCCTTCTTGACCATTGGGTACCATACTAGTTTCACGCAACTGTGTACGTGTATTTTACAAAACATTAGTTCGTCTTCTTGGCACTTGTGTCTGTTTTTTCATTTGAATTTAATTTTTTATTTGGTGGGCAGAGATTGCCATTTTATTTTTTAATAGAATTGAAATGAAGCAAAAGAAATGTCAATAATATTCCTCTTATTGTTGGGATGTCCAACATCTGTCGAAGAATTTGTTTCAGACTTTTCTTAATGTTTTCAAACTTCAGCCAGCTATTTATTTCACTCTTCTATACGTATCTCTTAATAATGCTTTTTAATGTCAGCTAGCTTTATCAAAAGGATATGATGGTAACGGTTTTACATTTTTGATGACATTCCTCACAAGATAAGGCATGCTACTAATTGGAATGTAATATTTTTGTACTAGACATAGGGGCGGGCTTTGCTTGAAGAATTTTCAACTCCAAGACATTGTTCTAGCTTCTAAATGGATTTTAAAGGTGATTTACTACAACAGACAATGTAAATAGTTGCTCAAGCAACCTTCTTGGGGGTTTTCCCCAATATAAACACACATTGGAAACTTGTCTCTTCGACTTCGTATGTGGCAGTTTTATCATAAAATTAGAAGATTCAGCTTTAGTTTGATTTTATGCGGAAAGCTCGAGAGTTGATAAAAACTATTTGTTTTTCTTCTAAATTTTTTTCTATAGAACAAATGGAAAGCCATTAATGCCGTTTGGTAGAATCTTTTAGTGAATGGTATTCCTCTTGCAAAGATGAAGGATTGTTCTACTTTGAAATAAAAAAAATTGGACTTGATCTTGCTTTTAAAGCCAATTTGTGTTAATTAATTGCTGGGTCTCTTGGACATAACAGACGAGCAAATATAAATATAGAAAACTGTTTTCTTTGTTTCAGAAAACCCTTGGTTTCTTCGCCCATACTCTTAAATTAATTTCTTTTTGAATGGTTGAGAAATGCTTGAATGGAATGATAAAATGCCTTTTCTTTGCCTTGTAAGTTGTATGTTTATATCATAAATATAATGTCAATGAGTGTTTCATTGGTAGAAAAGTTAAATGCAAAATAAGATAAAAATGAAAATAATTTGCATGGTCTAAACAGTTTGAAGTACTTATTTCTCCAAATGAACCTCAATTTTGAACATCTGCAAAGTCTGAATTTGAAATTTAATTTCAAAGGAAGATTTCAAGACCTTAACATTCTACAAACGTGAGCATGGCCCTTTGAGGTGGATGAGATGGTTGGATGTTTGGGTAGAAATCATTAAAAGGCATTCGTTTGTTCGATGATAACTAATCTCAAATATAAAATTCATGTTTACAATATGCTATTATGGGTAGCATCTGACCGATTTCTTATAATGAGGAACTTGGACTTCGTGATAAAAAGGAATAAGAAGAAATTGAAGGGAAATGAAAGAGTGCTCACAAACTTTGAAGGACAAGACAACTCTTATTTGGTTTTATTGAAGCTAACACAGTTGCACGTTCTTGAAATTAATTACTAGGGGTTGTTAATCACCGGCCGATTTTCAAGATATCAAGAAATAGAAATGTTCAGATGTTGACAAGTAACATCTTAGGATGGAATCCTGCTCAGCCAACTCCCTCTTCTCAAAAGGATAATATGTGGACTTCTGGTTCTCCAAAATGGTGAGACATAGCAATTATTTTGACCTCTATCCAATATTGTCTCCTATTGATAGGAATCAACAAATAAATGAGCCTTATCTTTTAGTTATTGGTTGAGGTAATCCCCTTGCTCTTCACCTTTCAACAGGTTCTTAACATTTGGCAGCATGAATAACGTCACTAGAATAGTAGCTTACTTTAGTAAATATGCACATCTGCAGTTGTATGTAACGATAAAAAGACAAAGAATCATTGGCTTACACTTGTTGAGTATTGCAATAAATTTGTGCTAGTGGTTTTACTCTCCAATGTGATCTGTAAAAGTAGAGATTCCGTTTCACTATTCACTAATTATGAATTTAACTATACTGGCTTCGCAAAGCCCTCCTCTTGAGCAATAAACTTTCTACTAGCTTGAACAAATTAGTCTAGTTTGAAAGAGCACTTACAATGTAGCCTTAAACAATTTTTTTTTTGAAATTTAAAAAAACTACAAGCATGATAATGAGATTGTAATGGAGTAAATTTGATCCTCGCAACATAACAGTATTTTCTATGAGAACCAAATCTACTATTACATTTGGATGAATCAGATGTTTTCTTGGCACTTTGATTTATCTCATTTTTTTTAAAGATTATATAACTGAAAATGAAACTAATTAATATAATTTCAAAAAAAATTCAATTATAAGCTACAGTGAAAATATATGCTTTTGTAAAAAAAATCACAATTTAATAACAAAAATAGAATGTACAAATTATAAAGATGATTATGCGGCTTATATGAAGCCTTAGCCTTGGACACCAACGCCACGTGTGGACGCCCTCGTGACGCATTGCCGTCCTGTACAATTGAATAAGTAAAAGTTCCAAAATATAGCAAACTTTGATTATAGTTGAATTTTTTGATGAACCTTCACACAAGCAAGAACAAAATGTTGGGTGATTGTTTTAGGGTCTTGCCTCAATCAAACCCTTGCTTATGGTCTTTTGACCTCCATGGACAACCATATAGGATTTTGATAAAAGAAAATGATAACAACAAATGATACTACATTCATTTGAACAAAATGCAATGCCAAATAAAAGAGAACAAATTAACTATTGTGTGATGATATAAATGGCATTTAAAATCTTTAAGATTACCTACAATGAGAAAGAGACAATCAATTTAAGAAAAGATGCACTTGGAAGCTACCATAAAATCCCAAAAGGATTCCAAAGTTGTCACTAAAATGCCTTTCATAGTACCACCATGAAAAAGATAAAATGCAATAGCTAAAAGGGTGTAGTATTTTCTAAATTTTTCCAAGAGTTTCAAGAGTTGTAGAACGAAAGTAAAAATGTGAAAGAATCAATATTAATCTCCTTCTCTCTTTGCCAAAGAGAAGTCTTTTTTTAAAAATGGAAAGTTTTAGGTGCATTTGTTAGTCGTGATTGCCAATAGGGAGCGTTATAGTGCAAGAGTCTTAGGAAAGTAATGCTTTAACAATTGTTTGAATTATGGATTTTCATGGGATGATAGCACGTCATGTAAACATCTACATGTAGCGCTTACGTTTGGAAAAATCAAACCCAAAGAACAAACAATAGGCTAATTTTGCTAGTAAATGAATGTTTTGATATCATGCTATAATTAAAGTATTTTCTTTTTCATCCTAAAGAGGAGGTGTTATACAATGTGAAATTGTAGGGGCATGAAATTTTCAACACTATATTTTGCCCCCACTTTAGCAAGAATATGCATTTTACTAAATATGCATGCTAAAATATAAAGACAATGATGTAACATTAAAGATTACCAAAGGATATTGTAGAGGATGCATAGTCTTCAATCCATATGGATGTGCCCCTAGGGAAAAGACTGGCAAAATAATAAAAATATCTTGTACAAACAGGCACATTATGTAGAAATTTTTCAACAAAAACATGTTAGTTGTAGACACACATGTCAAGAAAAAATAATATGAGAACGATTTAAACAAGCACATAGGAAAAACATGATACAAAGGATTTTGATAAATGATTTTTTTGATAATTGATAAGTATGGGAAACAAGTTGTGTTATGCTAGAGATCATACAATGATTTTGATTGAATCATGGTTGTTGCAAATTGTGTTACATAGCAACCATGGAAAATATAATATTTTTTATTTTAAATGAAAATATGCTTATTCACTGTGGTAGCTCCCCTTAAAATAATTGTTTGACTCAATTTATTTTAAGGAGAGAGAAAATAAGACATGAGGATGCTAGCAAGAACAATATCAAGCAAGATGTTGTAGAATGAAACACATAACATGTGCTCATGAGATGATATCATACTCGAAGAGGGATGCCACATTGAAACTACAACATGAGTGCATATGCAAAACATGAAGGGATCCAACGACTTGAGGTCAGTATAATTCTATAATAGTAATGTATAAATATGATACATGAATTGACGTCATTCCCTAGATACAATGTAAAAAAAGTAGAAAGGAATAATGTGAACATGAAAACAAAGAAAAGCTAAAATTTTGGGTCGTGAAAGATACCTAAATGTCCCAACACTTTGCATCATCTCCAAAATCAAGAAAATCAATATACAACAAATAGAAGAATGATGGTACAAATAGAGGAATTTACAATGCTTCATCTCTCCTGTATCCATGTACCTACAAGAGTATCATGGATCCTCTAGATAAGACTAACAAACATAAACAAGCAAGTACGAAGGAAGCACACAAAAAATATACATTCAAAGCATCTAAAATCTAAAGATAAGTAGAGTACTTTAAAGTATTCACCCTAATAGATTATCGATCTCCCAATCTTGTTCATAGGGAGAGGGAGGTCGGGCATGTAAAGGAAGTAATGTTAGAGCGGTACTAGGTGTTTTGCTTGCAACAAGAGCCAAGGAACTAGCTGCAAGCACAACATCGTCTTGGACATACTCTAAGGTGAGTGTCAACAATTTTGTGAAAATCGTAGACAAAATGGAATGTCTCCGATGGACTCAAATATATTCTCCTATTGAGGTGAAGCTGGTGAGTCACTTTTAGAAAAATGACAAGAGAACTATCATAGCTACTCTTAGGAATAGGAGTAGTGATAGGCACAATAGAAGTATGCATTTCTTCTACGAAGAAGATTGATGAAGAAGGGTTTGTATGGGATGGAGATGGTGGATTTGATTATTTTTTTTGCATTAAGACAGACTTGGATAATGTTTTGGTTTGTGCTTGGGAGGTGAGCGGGGAATATTGATATCAACGGAGGTGGGGAAGAGGACATCTAGAAAGACTTCATGATGGTTGCATTGAAATGGGACTAAGTTAGAGTGTAGCACTGTAAATTATTGATGTATTTAACATGTTATTAGTTTGAAAAATGATGCCACATTTGAAAGGCTTGGAATGAGAGGCGGTTCCATCGAAGGAGCCGAGAACACCTGCATCCGCTTCAAGGGAGGTTCATTAGGATCCTGAGAAGGAACAAAAGGTGGTGTAGAGGAAATCACCACTATCAATGGAGATGAAGGAGAAGAAGGCATCACCAAATCTGGAGGTGATCGCATTGGAGGAGGTGCTTAGATTCAGGCATTTGCATAACAGCTTGCTCATGGGAAAAAAATTGTCGTCGATGCTTACACTCATGCACAAGTTTATTACGATGGTGGTTGCGTCCATGCACAACTGCCTGAAGGGCATCACTCTACTTTGATTGTGAGGTTGTCTTCGAGGATAAGGAGCAACTGTCTCAATAGGTAGAGGAAGAGAGATCTAGGTGCATGTTTCATAGTCTACGTCATCAATGCCTTTCCTCTTTTTGTCATAGGGGCAGTCGAGGAACATAGGGAACCATTGAATGATGCGATACATGTGGTGTATGGGAAGATTTCTATCCAACTGGTTGCTTTCCTTTTGCTATCGATGGGGTAGGTCAAGGAATAGTGGGAACCACGAAAGGAGAGAAAATTTGAGAGGAAGATTTTCCCAACATGGGTGCCTTCCCTCATTGCAATTTTTGACATTTGGGGGAACAAAAGGCATTGTTGAAGGTTGGGAAACCTTAGGGGGAATGGAAGGCCAACTCGATGGAGCACACTTATCCTTAGCCATCGAGAGGTAGGTGTTGGGATACAAACGTGCTATCCGATGGAGTGATTGAGGGGGATGTGACCACAAAAGGTGATTCAAATGGAATAGTAGGAGACACCAAACATCCTCACTTAAATCTAGAGTATGCTGTGAATAATAAGTCACCACGAGGTTGTAAGGGTCCTATTGGAGTAGGCCATAAATGATACAGAAAAAATCTCCACAAGACACTAGTGGCTTATATTTAGTGTCTTGGATAGTGTGCATTATTCCTTTGTGAGGAAATTTTAAAAATTTATGCATCACTAAAACAACCACATTATAGAAATTAGCCATGGGATGCCTAGTTTGACTCTAAATAGATCGATTTTAAAGATGACAACACATGTGGTTGCTACTGACTTGGGTCCTACCTAGACCATCAAAGTAATAGAACCCATAGAAGACAAAGAGAGACCATTGTGTGTATGAATGGTAAAAAAAAGAGCTATCATATTTTTCTCTATGAAAGTCATTAATGAACAATATTTCTTCTATTATAATATTAAACTTGCTTGTAGGATCAACAAGAACCCTATTTATGGTTTTATGGTTGAACCAAGTAGGAATATACAAAAGTCCATATTGTCCATCGTAAGGTAAATCATTAGAAGTAAATGAAATTTTAGGAATGTTTATTTCTCAAGATCTAAGCGATATAGGGCCCACATTAACCATGTTTATGTATCGTATAGAAGTTGAAGAAGTTTCAACTATTACAAATTTTGTAGAATGAGATGGGAATGGATTGGTGTAGATTTATAGTTGTTGGTTCGATTTGGCAACATATTTATTTGCATTTTGTTTATTTTTCTTACATGGATGGTACCCTTATCAATGTGGTCTTGAACAATGTTTTGAAGCTACATACATCTTTTTGTATCATGCTTGAAACAATGACAAAATGTTTTTTTGTCATACCAAACAAGACAAGGCTTATTCAAAGGAAGATGCCTTATCTCAAGAAGAGTGATCAAGCTATCTTTTAAGCATTTTTTCATAATGCTATACAAGGAATCAAATAGTTTAGAAAATAGTTTACGTCTCTAAGGTTCTACTGTTAATACCTCATAATCCTTAGAGATAGTGACTATGCCAGCTTGTTGATTAAAAGGTTTACTTTTCTTTTGATTTTCAAAAGAAGATGCACCACCCTAATTTATCAGAGTGATTTTATGAGGAAGAGCCCCCATATTGACTCACATTTTGTTGATAATCATGAAGGGTAGTGCAAAGGTGAGCAAAAGGTATTTCATGAATAAAATTTTCTGTAAGTGCTGGCTACAAGTTTTCGATGAATGCTCTATATACATTGGAAGCAAGGAGCGCATAGGGAATTTGAGAAAACAAGGATTGATATTAGAAGATAAAATCATTATTTTTTTATGGAGTCCTTGCTTACAATTGATGAGGTCAATGAAAGTGACTTGTGTACCAATATTTGCTTTAAAATTTTGAAGGAATAGATTAACTATTTAATCAAATGAATAGATGGAGTTGTCTGGAAGTGAACAAAGCTAGTGCAATGCAGTATCTTTCAATTACTGCAAAATCATTTTGTTAACAATACATCATGAAAAGGAAAGTCAATGCATAGTGCAGTGAGCACATAGACATGAGATTGAGGGTCCCCTTTTCCATTGTACTTTTTAAATCTAGGTGCTTCAAAGACTTGCAAAAAAAGTGCGTTAAGAGTATGGAGGGCTAATGGGCTACACCGATAGTATGATTGCACTAATTTTTTTGAAGAAGTATTAGTTAGGCTAGCAAGTTGGTTTTACATTTGGTCCATATTCTATAGAAGTGTATCAAGCGCATGGCTTATTGGAGTCGTGGAGGTTTGGATATTGGAAGTGTGAATGGTAGAAGTTATTGTAGATGTTGTGGTAAAATCAGGTTGAGATGTAAAATGTGGTTGAGTCAAACAAAGGATGAGAAGCACCAAAAATACTACAAAAGAAACCAAAGGAAAATCCAAAGGAGTATCTAGTAGAAAAACCACTAGAAGAACAATTGTTGTATCAAGTGATGTACTCACCATATGAATAGTAACTATGTGCTTGTGATATTAGACTGTGTGTCTCTCGTGTTTCCTAAGATGGATGAATAAGAAAGGATATGGATTTGAATGATCAACCAATATTTGAAGAAAATCAAGGCCTTTGTGATTAACAAGTAACATATTTTGAAGATTATCAACAAGAAGCACACCTTGAGTGTTATAATCATTTGATAAAGTGATATGAAAGTCTCTTAAATTATCCTCTTGTAGTGTAGAAAAATGTATCCCTTTACATTTTCACACTTGTTTGGACCCTCTTAATTAAAATGGAGTTAATAATATCTTAATTTGGTGTTGAAAAATGTATCCCTTTACATTTTCACACTTGTTTGGGCCCTCTTAATTAAATTTAGCTTAATTAGGCCTTAATAAGCTCTTTTATTCATTTAGAAACCTAATAAATTACATTTTTCGAAGGGGAAATCTGACAATAATTAATGTCAACACATAACACTTTACCTTGAGCAATGTGTGTTCCAGGAATAGGGACCTGAGACCCATTCGCCCATGGGTGAATGGGTCTTCCCTAGTCCTTTGAACCTAAATTTAAATTATGTTTTTGGTGGTATTCTAACATCTCCAAATCCATATTTCAATTTCGGCTTGTGATATTTGAATTTTGGGAATTAAGAATACATACCTATAAATACAAGGTTATTTTCTAAGTTTCACCTAGCAATTCAAGATATTTTCAAGAGAATTTTGAGAGAAAGTTTACAAGAGCTAATATTTTGATCAAAGGCATTTAAGAGAAGATATATCAAATATTTATTGCAACATTCAAGATCTATTCATCATGTCAAAGTCTTCTTGCATCATGCATGTTTTTGGAGCTAACATTGTGATGTGGGTTTCAAGATCAAGTTCAAGCATTCAAGCATCAATTCAAGTGTCAAGATCCACATCCAATTCATCCATTTTATGAAAGTTGCAGACCTTCTAAGATTTGCATTATCAAAGTTTCTTTCAAGGGTTTATTGAGTGGTAACATAGCATTATTCATTCTTCATTCCCTCTTTCATGCATTATTTCATTTCAAGGTTGATTACCAAAATGGGGTTTGACCAAGGAAAACCCCTATTCACCCCAAAACAAACATTTTCCCCCTCTTGTGCATGTTTTGCATATTTAGGTGGAAGAAAGGTTGAAGACCTCTTGAAGAGAAAAATTGGAAAAGTTGAAAAAGTTGCAAAAGTTGTCAAATCACAAAACCTAATCTACATATATAATTTTTGAATTTTCGATGTTGAAACTTGGACAAATCAGAAGCTACATGTAGAAACCCCTTGTTTCCCCGTTTCCTGAATCTGATTGTTTTTGTTTGTTTTCTAAAGTTTTTGAGTTTTTTTGTGTTTTTGCAAGAATATTGAGAGATGGTGATTTTGCAAATAAATAGATAATAAATTCAAATAAATTCTTTCTACTCTGAAAACGATAGATTCTATTGCTAAAATGGATGCCAGTCTATTTGTCAAACTGCTGAGACGATTACAAGAAAGATCCAGATACATGCAAATGAAAAGACAATATTTTATCTGATGAAAAACTTGATTTTTCTTGCTGCAATAAATGACTGCTGGTAATGGTACGGCTGCAATGAAATGATCCCTTCTCCCTCTGAGAAATGATTGCAACTTGATCTAGAAGCTGACCCGACTCTAAGAAAGATGATAGCAGACCAAGATGGAAGGCGTATTTCTCAAGATCAAAGTGTACGACCCAAATGATGAAGGTACGGCCTGCTACAGGAAAATGTACGACTGTGTACAGCAGTAATAAATGCAAAAGTACGGCTATCTCAAACTCCTCTAGAATATCAATAAGAATGGCGCCTCAATGTAGAAAGCTCTTCTGAATGTATATATCTCTGAACTCCTAATGATATGAACCTCGGTGATGCTCTGTAATTTCTTCTGAATGAAGAAATCTCTTTGTTGGCAATAGATCGGGTGATATTTCACACCCTCTGAATCGCTCTCACTGGAGATGGCTCGTTCCCCAATGCATTCGAGACTGAAACCCTAAAGCTTCCATTCTCTGATGAAGACTTGATCAATTTTCAATTCACAATGACATAATGGCTCTATTCCCAATGAAAAATGCTTAATACACTAAAAAGTGCGATTTCCCCAATAATAGGGAATCATTAAAAATTCAAACTTTTTATTCTTTTAATATTTCAATAGTTCAACTCAAATTTTTAATTATAAAATATAATTAAAAATTGGCCCCCTTTCATGATGGGTGACCCCCTTCAGCCAAATCACTTAAGTTATAATAAAATATTATAACTTTATATTATAACGCTTCCACAATTAATATTTAATTAAATCAATTAAATATTAATATTTCTCTCAATATTCACCCGATGCTCGAGCCGTCTGAAGCTGTCGACTGAGGAAGTGATTATGAATGCTATCAATCCATATTGCTAAAAATAGCAGGGGTCCCACGCTGAGTGCTAAATACTGCTAAAAATAGCAACTCAGGCTAGAAGCGTCCGAACGAGCCCGAACGAAAGCCAACTGATCAAATACTGCCAACTGAAGCTGAGCTAAGCTCCAACAAGACCCTCTATCCATCCCATCAGCCTACGAGGGTCGCATAATAGGCTAATTCTTACGGACTATGATGCTCGCCAAAAATGTGGACATTACACTACATATCAACATCAGAGGCTCCCAAAGGTTGCAGAAAAACCCTAAAAAAGGACCTATTCACCCATGGGTGAATGAGTCCCAATCAACCTTCATAAACTGCCTCTTGGTGACTGGTAAACACATCCCTTCCCTTCTCTGATCTACAATTGATTTTCTGGTTATGCTAATATTGAGTTTAATATTTTTGTTTCAAGTGTTAGATTACATTTTGGAGTTGATTTTCAATTTTTAGTTTTTCTCCCAAAAGTGTTGTTTGACCTTGACCCCCGTCCTTCAAGCATAAGGAAATATGAAGATTCTCACTTTGGGTTGATTCACCTAAGGGTTGTTGATCAATTCATTGTGGGGATCTCATTTCCTAATGAAATAAAAGAAAATAGGTGCATCATAACCCCCTTATTACCAATTACATATTTTTGGTTCACCTATTTTTCGTTGTTTCATTTTGGTGAACCTAATGTTTGAGAATCACAACTTGCTGATTTTGGATTCCATTGTCAACCCTAGATCTAGGATTTGCATAAATTTGCATTGCATTGATTTTCATCTCATTTAGGGTTCTTAACTTGCATTCGTTTGCATCTCATTTAGGGTTTTAGGTTTGCATTTTTGCATTCTTTAAATTTTTTAAAATTAAAAAATCTTAGTCATTTTGCATAGTGTTTACATAATATTGCATGATCAATCATTTACATCAAAAAATTAAATCAAAATTGCATCTCAAATTAGGTTTTCTTGCTTGTCATTTAGCATTATTTTGCACTTGTATTTAGACCTTATTTTCTAGAAATATGAAATTGTAGCCTCCTGTCTGAAACCAGAATTTGAAAACCATAGAAATCACCTCAGAAACATGCAAATTAATTTTTAAAAACCTTGAAGTAAGACCCATTCGCCCATGGGAAAATGAGTCCCTAATCAAGGCCTTTTCTAAATTTTTGGGCATCAAAATAACTATTTCTACATTCTGTGTTTCTATATTCAGTTTGTTGTTTCATTTTCTAGAATTTCTCTTATCTAAAATTGTTCATATTAAGCTTAATTTATCAAATTCAATGCATTGTTTGAAGTCAAAATTGTATCTAAAAGACATCATTTTCAGGTTTTTGCATAGCATAATCAGAAAATCATCTTGCTTTCAATTTGAAAATTTGTAATCTCTTTGCATTTCAATTCATTCTTGCATAATGGACACATGTATTGGTAATATATGGAAGTCCTTAACATCTTTAGTTGATGTCTCAAGTTGTGTGTTTGGTAATGATCCTAATGCAATAGAACCTAATCATGCTCAACCAACCCCTAATGAGTGTCCTCCTAAAGTTGAAATCTTAGGTGAAGATGATGAAAGCATGCATAATTTCATACATAATTTCCTTGACAACCTTGAGAACAATGCATCGTCTTACCCTTCCAAGCAAAAACCAACACCTCCTACTATTCCACCATTAGAGATGTTTGCTCTTTTACACCCTGAGATTGTGTCACAAACTAAGCCTAAACTTCCAACCATGAGTGAACCTAGTCTCTCTAGTCAAGTGCATACTCATCCATCCTATGTTAATAAAGTCACCAACACACTCATCAACCTAGAAGAAACTTATGGCCAAGGATTTAAGATCTTAGCTAAACAAGGATGTGACAAAACAAATGAGCACAAGATTCATAAGTTGTTAGAACAAATCCCAGTTGAAGATACTAAAGGACTAGGATATCAAGATCCTCCTCCATCCACATCTTCCAAGGAAACAAGTGTCCTCCTTCATAATGAAAAAATCTCTCACAAGGATGATAGGACCATTCTAGGTCCTCCTCCGAATCCACCTCAACAAGTTTCTCAAACAAGTAAGAAATCTAAACCTTATAAAGTCAAAGAGTTGCCATTCCTACATACTAAAATAGAAATTGAACAACAAATGGAACAACTTCTTCATCTAGGATGGATTAAATTTCCACCTCCCAGTAGAAGCATCAAGCCTAATAACATGAATTATTGTGCATGTCATAGAACTCTCAGACATCTTATTGGTGAGTGTCTTGCATTGAAGCTGATATTGAGTGATTTTACTCTTAATATTTCTTACATATGACAACATAATTAGATAGCAATTACATGAAATTTTCTCCTTGCCATGTAATTATTGTAGGATCCTAGCATACTCACTATTAAATCATTTTCATTCATTGCAAATCATTTTCTATATTGCAAAGAGCTCATTCTCACCACTTATCTTGGCTCATCCTTGTCCTGCATTTAATGGGGGCAAGGAGTTAGATAGCCTTGTCCTAGTTTGGCACTTGACGTTGTCCCTTTGGCTAGTTGTTCACCATCCGCATATGATGAACATGATTGGGATGTAGATAACCTACTATAGGTTGAATCACATGTGCCTTGCTAGTCTTATCTTTATTTTCTTTTTCATGTTCTTTGTGTGATTTCATGTGCATAATGGGATCCCCCGTATTGTTCTATTTGATGTGTCTTTATGTTCATTCTTCTATTTGTATCTACATTCTTCTATATGTCGTAAACCTTTATCTTTTCTTTTGTCTCGTGTTTTCCTTTTGGGGATGATGCAAGACATTGAGATATTTAGGTCTCTTCCATGTTGACCCAAAAGATTTTCTTTATTTTCACTCTCTATGTGTCACTCTTCAAGTTCCATGAGTCATTTGGGGAATGATGATGTTTCTGAGCTCTATAATATCATTGTAGCAAAGACATACGCTGACCCCAAATCTATGGATCCCTTATGTATTTGGAATTTTATTTGGGGGCAACCCCTTTTTCATGATGTAGCTTCATTTAGAAACATATGTTTGACATAGGGCTTTCCAAATAAGCTCTCATGTCTTCTTTATTGTTAGAATTTATCATTTTCTACTTTAAAGTAATTGCTCACAACATGGTGTTAGCAATTCCTTTCAAGTAGGGGCATACATTGGCATTATCATTTTGGAGATCTTTGGCTATACCTTATGTTTCATAGTGCAATCTTCTTACTTCACATGATGTGTCTTATTCTTGGTGGTGCCATTGGGTTTGATGTCCTCCAAGAGACTGACCTTTCTTGGCATACAATTCCTCTTAGTGGTGATGTTATGCATTGCATTCCCTAAGTTGTGAATCTTTTATCCTAGACTTTTCCTCTCTTGGAGACATTATAAGAGGATACCTTACATGAACAAAGAAAAATCCCTTTGAACATGTCTTATCCTGTTTTCATTTTGTTCATAATTTTTTAGCATAACACAGATTGCTAACCTTGTGAAGCTCGAAGTTACAACCCTTTTTCATGGTCACCAAGCATAACACACTTTGCTTGCCTGTGGAGCCTTGCTTGTTCATAAGTGTTTAGCATAACACAACTTTCTAAGCCTTATGAAACTCAAATTTTGTATCATGTGGTGCCTTATTAAAGTTATCAGAGGTATAAATTTGGTATGGTATGGAAGCCTAATAAGATTCTCTCATTTTCCACCCTTGGGGGCTCACCTAGTGGACACAGGATTTCACTAGCCCGTGTGAGCATACATTGTTGTTTGCATAGTGGACAAGTTCCACTTGTAAGAATTTTTGGACAAACAACTAAGGCTTGATCCACATCGAGTTGGACATTTGAGGCTTGATCCATCCTTTTTATTTTTGTTTTTCACTTTCTTTTAGTCTTTGACATTGTATGATTGAGTATCTTGTCATTGCTGCATATATATGTTTAACATAGGCATGTGTCTCCTTGTGCCTTTGTTGGTTTTTCAATGAGATCTTAGATCTTGGGGGCTTGATCATCCTCGATCTTTTTCATCTTATCTTTCCAACAATTGTACAGTTAGACCTCTCTTGATTATCTACTTTAGTGTTTGTTTGACGCAAGGTCATCCTCTCACTAAGATGGGGGCTAAATGTAGTGTAGAAAAATGTATCCCTTTACATTTTCACACTTGTTTGGGCCCTCCTAATTAAAATGGACTTAATAATTCCTTTTAAATTTAGTGTTGCAAAATGTCCCTTTACATTTTCATACTTGTTTGGGCCCTCTTAATTAAATTGAGCTTAATTAGGCCTTAATAAGCCCTTTTATTCATTTACAAGCCTAATAAATTACATTTTCTGAAGGGGAGACTCGACAATAATTAATTCCAACACATAAAACTTTACCTTGAGCAATGAGTGTTTTAGGAATAGGGACTGGGGACTCATTCTCCCATGGGCGAATGGGTCCTCCCTAGGCATTTGAACCTAAATTTAAATTATGTTTTTGGTGGTATTTTAACATATCCAAATCCATATTTCAATGTCAGCTTGTGATATTTGAGTTTCAAGAAATTAAGGATGCATACCTATAAATACAAGGCTATTTTCTAAGTTTCACCTATTTTCAAGAGAACTTTGAGAGAAAGTTTACAAGAGCTAATATTGTGATGAAAGACATTCAAGAGAAACTATATTAGAGATTTATTGCAACATTCAAGATCTATTCATCATGTCAAAGTCCTCTTGTATCATGCATGTTTTTGGAGCTAACATTGTGATGTAGGTTTCACGATCAAGTTCAAGCATTCAAGCATCAATTAAAGTGTCAAGATCCACATCCAATTCAACCATTTCATGCAAGTTGTACCTTCTAAGATCTCCATTATCAAAGTTTCATTCAAGGTTTTGTTGAGTGGTAACATAGCATTGTTCATTGTTCATTCCCTCTTTCATGCATTATTCCTTTCAAAGTTTGATTACCAAAATTGGGTTTGACCAAGGTAAACCCCCATTCACCAAAAAAAAAATTCCCTTCTTGTGTGTGTTTTGTAGATTTAGGTGGAAGAAAGGTTGAAGACCTCTTGAAGAGAAAAATTGGAAAAGTTGTCAAATCACGAAATCTAACCTACAGATCTAATTTCTAACTTTCTGACACCTAGACAAATCAGAAGCTACAGATCAACATCAGAGGTTCCTAATTTTTTTTGAAAAACCCTGACAAAAGACCCATTTGCCCATGGGCGAATGAGTCCCATTCAACCTTTAGAAACTACCTCTTGGTGATTGGTAAACACATCTCTCCCTTTTCTGATCTACGATTTATTTTATAGTTCTACTAATATTGAGTTTAATATTGTTTTTGATAAAGTAAGAAACATTTATAGGGTGTTGTACCCTTTACACAGAGATCCCTTAGGGCCAAAAATAAGCTAGTTCAAAATAGGACAAGAAAACAGAAACAGGGCATGAACAACCGACTGACTGCATGTCGAATGAAGGATGGGGACTAGACAACCCCAGAACTTGAGGGGACAGATCTAACTCCCAAAACCCGAGGCCGTAGTTTGGAGTTTAATATTGTTGTTTCAAGTGTTATATTGCATTTTGGAGTTGATTTGCTATTTTTAGTTTTTCTCCCAAAAGTGTTGTTTGACCTTGACTCTCGTCCTTCAAGCATAAGGAAATATGAAGATTCTCACTTTGGGTGGATTCACCTAAGGGTTGTTGGTCAATTCATTGTGGGGATCTCATTTCCTAATGAAATAAAGTAAAATAGTTGCATCATAACCCCCTTATTACCAATTACATATTTTTGGTTCACTTATTTTTCATTGTTTCACCTCTATATTTTGAATTTTCTCAAAAGGAACACTAATAATGACATCATGATCAATAGCAGGATTAGAATCAATTGGTGAGGAAGGATGCAAACCCTAAAAAGGTGGAGAATAGTTAGGTGGCAAGCTTGTTGAATATTGTTCTACTATAAAACATGGTCCAATTTTGAAAGGACTAGTAAGAGGTTTTGAGTGAACTACATGTTTAAACTTGTCTAAGGCTTCTTCTAACTATATCATCAGAAGAGATAGACTAGGTTGTAAAACTCATGAGAGTGTTACAACACTCAATGCATTTAGCTTCAAATTAGAAGAAAAAAAGATATATGTATATATATATGTACATGTACATGTACATATACATATACATACATATACATACATACATATATATATATATACATATATATATATACATATGTATATATATATACACATATATATACATATGTATATATATATGTATATATATATGTATATATATGTATATATATATTATTTTAACTTTGAAAAGAAAATACAAACTTGTATAGAACATAGAGCTCACCAAAAATGTAATGGAGTAAATTTGATCCTTACAACAAAAAAGTATTTTCTTTAAGAACCAAATCTATTTGTAGAGGAGGGGGATCGATTGCTCTGAGACCCGAAGTCACGGGAGGGTCCCAAGCAACAGGATGCCTTGATCTACCTCAAGCTTTGTTAAGTGATTGGAAATTTTAAGTGTTTAGGGTTGAAAAGGAAGAGCAATCTGGTTGTTACTGTCCTTCTATTAACCTAAGTGTTTCAAGAATTCAAGCGAGAAGATTCCTAGAGTTCAATTTGCAACTCAAACAACTCACTACTTGAGGATGATAGCGTAGGACACAAACTCCATTGCAGTGTGATGGCATCTGAATGGGGTGTGGGAATTTGTACAGATAGAGGATTTCTAAGACAAATAAAAACACTAAAAATGCATCTAATAGTCTAACTAAGAGATATTATGCTATACCAGAATGTAAAGGAAATATAGAAACATAGTACAACAAGAAGAATAATTTAACTAGATACACTTGAATTAACAAAGGACAAGAAGATAGTACCAAACTTTGTACAACTTTGATTCTTCGAATAGCTCCAACCGAGAAGTACCTACACACAAAAGAATGAGAAAATGTTGGGGCTGTGTTTAGAGGACTGCCTCAATTAGTCCCCTTCTTTGGTGTTTCCACCTCCACAGACAACTAGATAACAACGATTGTATAGAAAGATGATAAAGAGAGTATAAAAATGGAAATACCAAGCAATACTCAACCAAAAATATGCTGCAATACAAATGCAATAATGCAAAGTGAATGCAAATGGTTGATATCACCTTCTCAACCACGTGCTCTCAAGGAAAATGGAGGAAGGAGCGAGCTTGCAAGCTCTCCAAAGCCAACATTGTCACAAAAATAGAGAGGAGGAGCCAACAAAACAACATCTTGCAACTACAATGGAGGTGGTGGTGCAACTTGAAGGAGTTGAAAGTGAGTGTGTAGATTGAAGCCTAGAGTGAATTGATCCAAGAAGCTGTCTAGAAGAAGGAATGAATGGAAGAATAGGCAATTTGAATGAAAGGAGGAAAAATGGCCATTTGAATTTGGTCAAGGAAGCAACAATCGTTACACTTCATGTCCAATGGAGGAGTGTAATGCCTCTGCAAATTTTAGAGGCAGGAATCTTGTCAAGACGAAAGCATGTTGCGTGAATGTCTGCGCATTGCACTAGCATCCCTGATAGAAATTCCCCCACCGACACACAAATGATTTTCCAAGTGGACATGGAAAGGTGGTGAGTGTATGGATTACATTATTAGATTTAATTCTATAAGGTAGGGGGTAATGTAAATGTGGAATTTGCCTAAGGGTGTGAATTAACACCATTACAATATTATTACATTCATATGAATCATATGTTCTCCTAACATTGATTTATCCTTTTTATATGAGGATTATATATCTGGAAGTAAAAATAATTAATACAATTTCAATAAAGTTTTTAATTATAAGCTACTAGTGAAAATATTTTCTTTTGTACAAAAAATCACAACTTAGTGACAACATAAATAGAATGTACAAATTGTAAAGGTGATTATGCATCTTATAAGAAGCCCCAACCTCAGACACCAGCACCATGTGTGGATGCCCTCATGACATGTTGTTTTCCTAGATGACTGAATAAATAAATGTGTAAGAATATAGAAAATTTTCATTATAATTGAATTTTGTTGGAACATAACAATCTATTGAGAGGGGGGGTGAATCGGTAGATCTAAAAACTTTTAATCCTTAAATCCCTCAAGCAAATAATTGTCTAAAATACTTAAAGTCCAGATTAAAACATAAACCAATATAACAATCACATGCACATGAAATAACAACACATAACACCAGATGTACGTGGAAAACCATAAATGGGAAAAACCATAGTGAGAAATGCTGCTAGGATCTACTATCCTAATCTAGCCTCACAAGCAATGAAGTTCAATTACAATTTTAAGGGATTCAGCCCTAAGGAAGCACCAACTCCTTGTTTTAGAAGCTACAACTACAAGGATGCTACAACAGCCTTCTTTGAGCTCCAACTCAACATAAATTGAGGAAACCACCTCTAGAAATTTACAAATTCAAGTATGCATAAACTGGTCCTACAAAACCTATAATGCATCAATTCAGTACATAACTTTTCTCTCTTTTTTCACTCTCACACTCAAATATAAACAACTTCAAATGTACATTCCAAATTTTGATAAACTGTTACAGTAATACACTTTACTCATTGACTGTTTTCTTTCTTCACACTCATCAACCAGTTCATATAACTGAAGTGCTATTATATATCAATTTCTTCCTTCTCCAAGAAACAACAAACATCATACTATAACCCTAATGAATCATTTCATTTTTGGTGAGTTATTTCTAGGGTTTTCTATGTCATTTCATCTTCTTGTGCAGTGGATTCCAATTCAAACTGTGTGTTCTTATTTTCCTTAGAACTCTCATCTTCATCCAATAGCTAGCAAAAATACGTCCTAGATATCTACCTGATAATCTATGCAAGTGATTATATTTGATCATCTTCTTCCTTGGATCAATCTCATCCCTTGTTCGTTAATTTGAGAATCTATGCTATTACTTCGCCATTGGATTGAGCACATTCATAGTTGTGTTTGTTTACATAAGAACTCATGCTAACACTTGTGTCTTCCCATGCCAAGAGTTCATGCCCTAGTTGTGTTGTTCTACATGAATCACCATTATCAAAAACATCGATTGACCGAATGTTGATTTGCAACAAGGATGCAAAATCAACGAATGATTGATTTCCATGTGTCATTGTTTTTTTTCCTTCTGTATCCACATCATCAATCAAAAAAAATTCATATACATAGTCGGTTTCCATCTTATCGCCATATCGCTGTAAAAGTGAATGCACATTCATTTAAGTGATGTAGTGATCATCACTTTATCACTACTTTGATAAGCCTTCATTTTCAATTTCGACAATGTGAGGAAATAGATGTGATGACCATACTCCATCACACATCGCTAAACAACTCACTAAATCCAAAGATATTTTCACAATACATATGATTTGAGCGATAACCATTAGATTATCCTTCATCTCATCTTAACTGTCAATCTGACCAAGATAACCTTTGTTGATTTGCAATAATGATGCAAAATTAACAAGTAATCATTTGCCATATGTCATTGATTTGTTGTCCAAGTCATTTATACACATCACCTTGCCACGTGTCAATCATCTCATTCATCATGGATTACCTTCCACCAATCCCCGCTTCCCTACGGGTCTTGACTGAGCCCCACTGAATTCTTAGCAGCCTGGCAGGCAACTGCCGCTTATACACCTACTGACATCACCAAATGTCATCAACTACCAACACTCGGTCCCACCTTGATTTCACAACCATCGCCATGTTGAAGGGAGTGAAAATACTATCACTCCAAACCACTTAAGTCACCCCAATGTAGACCACATTATTGTTCACTTTCAACTCATGTTGTCACCAAATCAAAGGGACGAGTTCAAAGGTTTCAGAAAAATATTGATGCCACTTCAATGAAGAAGTAAGTACCAATTAAGCCACATAAGAAATATTATAATTTGCAACCATTTGTTGACGGTAAAAGCTTGAAACACTATTGAAACAACTTCTTGCAACTTTTCATTAT
This sequence comes from Sequoia sempervirens, assembly GCA_007258455.2. Lineage (NCBI taxonomy): Eukaryota > Viridiplantae > Streptophyta > Pinopsida > Cupressales > Cupressaceae > Sequoia > Sequoia sempervirens. The sequence continues at coordinate 151,869,216 of VDFB02252616.1, forward strand.
ATCACAGATCCGCCTTTGACTTTATGCAAAATATTCATTTGCATTTGCATGATTGACACTGCTCATAATTACACTTATGACATCAATGACAACATTTTTCCAACAAATTTTTGAACTTACACACAAGGAAAAAAGGACGAAAAATGTTGGGTGTTTGTTTTAGAGGCTTGCCTTAGTCAAATCCCCATTTATGGTTTTTCGACCTCCATAGATAATCAAATAGGATTTTGATAAAAGAAAGTGATAACAATAAAAAATATATATATATATTTGAATAAAATACAGTGTTGAATAAAAGAGAACAAATTAACTTTAGTATAATGACATACCCTAGATCCTCTACCTAGAAAAATTTCATCAAATATTTGTTGATATACCATCAAGAGGGATCCCATACTCATCAATAATAAATTAGTATGCTCCTAATAATCATTGGTGAAGCATGCACACAAATTACACAAAGCATCCAACTCACTCATCTATTCCACATCATGTGGTGATGGTAGATCAAAATGAATGTATGGATCATAATTGCTAGATGTAGCCTCAGTGGTGTTGATGGTGTTTTCTGCACAACAACAACTTAGACAGAATATGGAAATCCTATCTCTCTTGAAAGGTAAATCTCTATCAGGAAGCTTCAAGAGATAACCCCAAGGTCTCTAATGTTAGGTCTTGACAATGCATAAACAACTCAGTGATAAATATGAAAATGCTAGTAATCACAAAGGGACCTTACTAACAAATACTGAAACTTAGAACTTATCAGATTTTGCAATATGGTGATTGTATATGTCTAAAAATGGTCATCAAGCTTGTTAATTAATTAAATATAAATTATTTAATTAATCCTCTAAAGTCATCTACATATAAATAAATTTAATTATTTATTTATATTGTTCACTTTTATAATTCTTCTACCTTAATTAAATAAATAATTTTATTTAATTATTACCATCTTCCATGTTCCTCTTAATTAAATTAAATAAATTTTATAATTTATTTATATTAATTATCATGTTATTTTAAATTTGAATATTTGAATTCAAATAATGGAATATTCCTTCAAACACCCTCTTCATCTCATAGTTAAATTAAATATTATAAATATTTAATTTAATATCTTTTCTCACTCCACACATAATTAAATATTTTAAATATTTAATTATCTTCCAAATTCCTCTCTCACACATAATTAAATATTTTAAATATTTAATTATCTTCTAAATTCCTCTCTCACACATAATTAAATATTACTTATTTAATTATGCGAACTCTAATTTCATCTTCACACATAATTAAATATTACTTATTTAATTATGTAAACTTCTAATTTCATCTTCACACATAATTAAATATTACTTATTTAATTATGTAAACTTCTAATTTCATCTTCACACATAATTAAATAAGTTTATTTACTTAATTATGAAATTCATTTTCAACTCATTCTTCGAATGGCAACCTTCCTTCGGATCTAATTGAGAAAATTTGTGAAGAGGAAACCTTCCATTTCTCTCTCAACTTTCAAAAATCCCTCACCGTTCATCCCAACAAGCTTGATCTGAACCGTTGATCATAACAACCAATCAGGTTCTTTTGAAAACCCTTTACATACATGTGCAAACCCAAGCATTGGTTAGATACAAACATATATGCAATCACACTTACGCTTTTGCATCTTTTAACATTTCAACAATATTCATCTCTTAGCAATAATTTCATAACAGCATAGCATAATCTTGCATTTTAGCACAGTATGCATTTTAGTTTAAATCTCATTCTCTAGTAGTCCATTTTGTTGAGCTTGGCATATGAAATCTGAGAGAAACTTGAATCAACGAAACGCTGGAGATAGAGAGCAATAGAACAACTTCGAAAAATCTGCCATAAAAGAGTTTGTTTACTTTCTTTCAGTTTCTTTGATATAATGTTTTATTGATTGTGTTTTGAATCCTTTATAACAGGCATATTTTCATACACACATAAAATGGTGCCCACCGTGGGGCCCTGCCCCAATTTTGACCTTTTTCTGTAGAGTGTTCTTATAGGTTTCTGCGTTCTGGAGTTTGGCTTTCAGAAAAATTCCGTGTTTTAGCGCATCCGACACCTTTTTGCAGCGCATCTAGGAAGTTAATGTTTCTATTTTTCAAGAAATTTCAGCACATTTGAGGACTGTTTTAGCCCTTCTGAGGGTTAATTTAGTGCATTTAAGGACTGTTTTAGCGCATGTAGTCTCATTTCATTTAGAGATAAATCTGCACTTAATTAAAGTGGCACATTTTAGGACTGTTTGAGCGCATATAGGGTCTATTTCTGTGCATATAAGGTAGATGTTAGCGCATTAGTACTGCATTATTTACATAGTTAAATTTGCATTTATTTAAAGTCGCGCATTCAAGGACTGTTTTAGCGCATTTAGGAATTTTATGTAGCACATCTGAGGTCTGTTTCTGCGCATCTGAGGTCTGTTCTTGCGCATCTGTTAACTGTTTTAACACATATACTGTCTGTTTCGGCGCATCTAGGTTGTAACACAAAAATCTATATAGTATTATGAATCTGACGCATTCCGTAGATAGAATCTTTTTTGGTTTAAAATGAATCAATCTAGGATAGTCACCACACTTTGATCATGCAGTTAAAATGAACCCCATGCCTGTTGTGAAGCAATATCTTCACTTAGCATAAATCATTGTGATTTGGTGCATTAAAATGAAGTTTACTCTACTTGATTGTGCTTGAAAGTGGTAGGTGACTATGCTCTCACCTTGTGCAAACTAGGTGATTAGAAAGCCAGACCCACTTTATCCCTGTGTAACCCTCATGATTTGGTATATCAGAGTATCCTCTCCCCTTGCGCATTCGTGCGATCTGGGGTGTAAGAGAAACAATTACTAACTCTAGAAATTAGGCTTTCCTAGGGATTTCATCACCCCAACGTGACTCAAACCGGCAATGGAGCTAAGGCCAAGCTACCCCCAACCGGTATACAAATGTGAATCTTAAGGGAAAACCTAAGATTACAAGTGCGGATGTGTCATACAGACATAGTAGTACTCCCATAAACCCTATTCAGCTTAACCTCTTCAGGCTGGAGTGCCACCTAAATTGGTGATTAATCTCTTGCCCCATGTATGGCCATTCGAATGGGGGTCCCGAATTAAGAACCATTGTTTAGTAAACCAAAAACCTTCTATTTGCTAGTGCAGCACCGGTCGGTGTGAAGGCATCCACACTTTCGTAGTTTGTAGTAGAGGTGATCAATCTGCCATGAGAGTTTCATGGGAATTGGAAGCTTGGTTGGCCTGAGAAGAGAGTGCACTGTAAGGGGGAGCCCATGCAGCCAAGCTTCTGAATTCACATGCTACCGATATGCGGTTGGGGAAACCTGCGTGGAATCTAGCGGATATTGTCCTGGCTTTACCATAGGATGTGCTTGCTTTATCTGTGTTTGGTTACATTCCATTTAATTCAGAGTGTTTTTTGTGTTTTCATTCACATTAATCTAGATAAAAGATCATCCAAAATGAACATGAAAAACAACAACTAAAATCATTTACACACCTGACTTTCTGACATCTTAGGTCTAGTAAAATTTTGATAGCTCTCCCATACTTAGAGAGTGGAAATCAACAAAAGTTGTCAAGAAATCAGTTTCCAATAGGATCAAGAAACCCAAGAAACATTTAGGGTACAAGAAAACATTGCAAAGAATGAATTTTTTGTACAAAAAGTTGATACGTCTTGCTTCATTACCATGGATTTCTTCATAGATACCAAGACTTTGTTAGGGGATTCACTGACGAGTACGCTGCAGAACCTTTGGATTCTTGAGCTCATTATCAGAGATTAGCTATATCTCAATGGCATAATCTTAACCAACCTCTTGAGTTTGATAACATACCACAACCTTCTATTGAATATCCATCACATCCTAGTCAAATCCTTCAGTGATTTTAAAACATTTCTTCAAAAACAAAGATCAAATCTTAAGAGTGCACCCTTCAAACAAATTTCTAATTATTGGTTCAACTTCCCCAACAGGATTCTAACATCCTTCAGCATTTGAAGCCACAATAAAAAATTAGGAACATCTTTGATCATACCATAGGATTCACATCTTATCAGATCAAGATATCATCATTTTCGCACTTATCAGAACTATGATATAAGTTTAGAAGAATTTTTCAAAATCATATGCCTATCTCTACAAGATCTCAGCACAATAAATTGAGGGATGAAATCCAACAAGAAGGTCATACCCAAAACATTCAAGAAGAAGGTGAAAGCAACAATCCTATTTACAGTATAAATCATAATCCACTTTTCAACAATGACATGGATAATAGAGAAGAAAATTTGTTCCACAATTACAAAGACATGAGAAAAAACCACATAGATAGTGATGAGGAACGAGATGAAGAACGTCTTAGAGAGGCTAAGCAAGATCCCAAATTTCACAAAGTCATAGAAAAGATCTTGCAACGCGATAAGGAACCTCTATCTAGCTGACCAAGGAGTTAAATGGCCTCATGACTTTGATACCGAGAATTTGAAGAGAAAACCTGACGAAATACCCCTATCTGATCTTAGTGCTTTAACTCAAAAAATTAAGGCACTTCAAGGAAAAATTAAAGAATTACAAGGGGGAATCACAACAAAGAAATATACCCTTGAGGACATTTTTCCTTATCCTTTCGATCGGAGTCTCAACATGATTCCATTCCCCAAACATTGCGAAATTCCAAAATTTGATCGTTATAATGGGAAAGCAGATCCAATCGATCATGTTAGAGACTTCTGAAACATGACTCTAGAGTTCGCTCATGAGGACACTTACCTGATGCGTTTGTTTCCTAGGAGTCTTGGAGCTCATTCTATGGAATGGCTATCAAAAATCACACCTCCCGTCAAGAAATTTGAGGAATTAATCAATATGTTTATATCACAATATTCCTACAACATCCAACACCAAATCACCATGATAGATCTCTGCAAAGTTGCACAAAAACCTGGTGAACCTTTTATTACTTTTCTTCAGAGATGGAGAAGAATGTTCGCTAGATATCCATGTCCTGTTCCTGAAAAGGAAAAGATGGTCACCTTCATCAACAGCTTGAATTCAGAAATGAGCTATCGTTTGAATTTACATTGTCCTCCCTCTTTTGAGAAATTTATTGAAGATGCAATAACCATTGAAAGTGCTTTGGTCAAAAGAGGAATAATAAAACTTGACAAGGATAATCCTAGCTCATTCAATCATCATAACAATAAGGACAAGTCTAAATTTTGGACTCGCAACAAGAATGTGGAGAATGATGGTGTTGTGGATGTGAATCATGTCTCGACTAAGCCATTTTTTCTTAGTACCCCAAGTGCTCCTCGCAACAACAACCACAACAATGTAAACTCGGTTACAAATTAGGGAAACAATCCTCCTCCTCCGAGGAACCATGTGAATCAACATCCTACTCCCAATCAAGGGACTACCAAAAAACAAGGATTCTGAGGAAACAATCACAATAACAACTCTTTAGGGAATACCTCGAATATGAATCCGCAAAGGTTTTCATTCTTCTCCAGTAGAAGAACTTACACTCCACTGGGTCAATCTTTGGAATCTACATTCAAAGAGTTGATGGCTAAAAATGTCATTACCTTGCCACCTCAATGAAACTATGAACCTAGTGTGAAGCCCCCATCATGGAATGAGGCATACTATTGTGACTATCATCGGTGCAAAGGTCATCGCACAAATAATTGTCAAGCCTTGAAGAATACCATTCAAGACTTAGTTGAAAATGGCACCATCACAATAGAATGACATTAGCAATCAAATGAAGACCACCAAGAATTTCACAACCCTTTGCCTAACTATAAAAAAGGTGACTCTTTAGGAAAAAGCGTGAATCATATTGATGATCCGGTAATTAATCATATCTACACCGACGACAAGTAGGTAAATGTTATAAAAGTTAAAGAAAAAATGGAATATAGGGAGGTCAACGCAACAACCAGGGCACAAGCTAAAGTTGTCTTAAAGGGTGTCTCTTCAAAATCCATGAGTCCTCCACCTCAACATCAATATGACTTAGTCAATCAACTTCAAAAAACTCTTGCTCAGACTTCCATCTTGGAACTCCTGAAAATTTCCCCAGCACACAAGGAAATTCTAGAAAAGGCCCTTGTGGAAACAAATGTATCCACTGGTTTGGATGTGGATCAATTTCAAGTCATGGTAGGACACTTGTCCTCACCCACATGCCTTTCATTTTTTGAAAAGGATGACGTTTCCATTACTCATCCTCACAATTCATCATTATACCTAGAAGTCATGATTCACAAGTTTCGTGTCAGAAGAGTTCTAATAGATGGAGGTGCTGGTTTGAACATATGTACCATGAAGTTAGTTTAGGCTTTGGGATTTTTTGAGGATTCCATTGACCCTAGAAGAAAAATCACCATTAAAGCCTATGATGATGAGGAAAGAGCATCCAAGGGTTTAATCATGCTACCAATCAGAGTGGGACCTATTATCAAAAATACTTTTTGTCAAGTGTTAGACCATGATCTTGCATACAACATCTTGTTGGGTCATCCTTGGATCCATGAAATGCAAGCTATCCCATCCACTTATCATCAATGTCTTAAGTTTCCTTATGATGGGCAGGAAATCATGATACTAGTTGATAAATCAAATGTCCAAACTTGTGCCAACATCAAAGCTAGTCAAAATACTTTGGTTCCTAACAATCGAGAAGCTCGAGCTAGTACTTCTCTCAAGATTGATACACAAATCAGTCAATTAACCAATAGTTTTGACAAGAAATTGAAATTTAAGGACCATGGAGTCGGGGAGTACTCTCTCTGTCTTGCTAATTTACCTACATCACCTTGGTCACATGGACAACCTTCTATCACACAACATCAAATATCAGCAGTGTCAACATCAACGCAACCACTGACAAAGCCAAGCACAAAGTTTAATGGACGATTCATCAAAGAAAAATTCCCCATGGAATATCCTGAGGATAGAGAAATTCTAAACTGGCTCTATAAAGATGAAGATGAAGTAGTTTTTAATGTCAAATTACCAACATATATATATGGCAAAGGATATTCAATCATGCAGAAGATGGGCTTTGATAAGGGTCCTATTGGAAAAAGAAAAGGAGTAGTTGAGCCTATTCACCTTCGAGGACTTGCTGCAAAAGAGAAAACTAGATTAGGCTATGATGCTAACTCAAAAGAAGGAACATCTAAAAAACCACATGGTACTGTCTTCACATTACAAGAAGGTTCAGATTCAAGAGAAGCATGTTTGGCAACAATTCAGAATTACGTGGATAATCACTCTGACACAGACTCTGTTGAATATGAATGGGATACCATTTACAATGATGAGTTCTGGAGGGACAAAGAGGTTGATGTAATACACCAGTATGCCCCAATTCTAATCGAAGGTCAAGGTTCAGAGACCCAAACACAAGAATCTGAACTACAAGGTGACTATGATTCTAGTGATATTGAGTCAGATTTAAATGAACAAGATTATCATGAGAATAGTATCATCATCGATCCACCTCATACCTCGGATCCTACGGTCAATTCTATTATGACCATAACCATTGCCGATTTCACGCAACCTGATGACCCGTTATCTTTGATCCATCCTGATCTCATTGATTGGGATTCATCTGAACCTATCGATATACCTATGTTCCCAAGTGACGAATCTATCGTCAACTTCCTTTCCGCAGATGACACAAATGATTGTTCCACCAGCGATTCTCCACATAGTCTTCGATCAGGAGAGTGTCAATTCTCCTAGCAGAAAAAAGAAAAATAAAAAAGAAAGATCTAATGGTGAAAACCAGAATTTGGCAGTGTTAGATCAAACAAAAGATAAAATAAAGAGCGTATCGTATGGTGAAAACCTTTTTAAGGCACCAGACAATGGGAATCTTGACACTCTCCCGGAGCACTACCATGAGCGATCGCCTATTTTGATTGAGCCTACAAATGCTGTCAATCTTAAAACCTCAGATAAACCAAGGATTTTACAGTTAGTTGCATCAATGATAGAGAAAGAAATACCAGAGTTCATGGATTTTCTAAGAGCACATCAAGTTAACTTTGCTTGGTCTTATGCAGACATGCTAGGTCTTGATCCTGATCTTATCATGCATCACGTGTCTATCAAATCAGGAGTTAAGCCTATGAAAAAAAAACTTAGAAAGATGCACCCCCATGTTGCATTATTGGTTAAGGAAGAACTGAGAAAAATCCTTGATGTGGGCTTCATAAGATCAATCGACTACGCATAATGGATCTCTAACATTGTTCCTGTATCCAAGCCACATAAAAGCGTCAGGGTGTGCACAGATTTTAGGGATCTTAATAAAGCATGTCCTAAGGATGACTTGCCACTACCAAACATCGACACTATAGTTGATCTAACAGCAGGCCATGCCATATATTCATTAATGGATGGTTTTTCTAGTTACAACCAAATCAAGATTGCACCCAAAGACCAGGAGAAAACAACTTTCACGTGTCCATGGGGAACTTACTATTGGAACGCCATGCCTTTCGGTCTAAAGAATACTGGGGCTACTTACCAAAGAGCCATGACTACAATCTTTCATGACATGATGCATACATTCATGGAAGATTATGTAGACAACATATTGGAAAAGTCATACACCAGAGACAAACATCTGGAAATATTGTCTAAAATATTTGCACGACTGGAGAAATTCAAAGTATGCCTCAATCCCAAGAAATTTGTTTTTGGGGTCACATCTGGAAAACTCTTAGGGTACATTGTGTCAGAAAAAGGAATTGAAGTAGATCCTGCCAAGGTATAGGAAATCATGGAAATGAATCCCCCAAGGAACATTAGTCAGTTGAGATCATTACAGGGATGACTTCAATCTATACGAAGGTTCATTGCACAACTGGCTAACAAGAGTCTACCTTTCACACATCTACTACATAAGAATGTTCCTTTCAAGTGGGATGATAAGTGTGAGATGGCCTTTCAACAAATCAAACAATACCTGATGAACCCACTAGTTCTAGTACCACCAAATCCAAATAAACCATTGATCTTATATATTGCCACAATAGAGACATCTTTGGGGGCATTGCTAGCACAAGAAGACTCTACAGGAAAAGAACGTGCAATCTATTATATTAGTCGCACATTGGCAGGGCATGAAATAAACTATACTTTCATTGAGAAGGCTTGCCTAGCAGTGGTCTTTGCTTCACAAAAAATTTGACACTACATGTTAACTCATACAATCAATATTGTTGCAAAGATTGATCCACTCAAGTATCTATTAAGCAAAGCATCATTGACAGGTAGGTTAGCAAAATGGGTAATGATTCTCAGTGAGTTTGACATCCATTATATTGATCGTAAGGCAATCAAAGGACAAGTTATCGTTGATCAACTAGCTAAAGCACCACTGCACACAGATCATCCCCTACACATTGAATTTCCAGATGCTGATGTCTTTACTGTAGAATCCAAACAACCATGGTCCCTATATTTTGATGGTTTTTTCACTCAACATGGATCGGGGGCAAGCATACTTTTCATCACCCGCCAAGGACACACCATTCCTCGATCATATAGGCTGATGTTTCCATGCACTAACAACATAGCTGAATATGAAGCATTAATTATTGGAGTTAAAATAGCATTGGAATGGAGGATTATAGAATTATAGGTGTATGGTGACTCGCAGTTTGTCATTTATCAGATCAATGATGATTATCAGACCAAAGATGACAAACTATTGCCATATAAATGGATGGTTGATGACTTCAAGAAGTACTTTCTGGACATCAAATTCACACAAATTCCAAGGCTTGATAACAAAGCAATCGATGCCATGGCTACGATCGCATCATTGGTACAACTCCCAGAAAATCAGGCTCGCTATGAGTTTCTGGTGGAACAATCATTTGCACCTGCCTATGACACACCTGAAAGCCAAATCATTTGCCACTTGGTGGGATCCGATTCACCTTGGTATGGCAAGATTTATGCCTACCTGAAAGATGACATCTTACCACTTGATTTATCCTATAACCAAAACCGAAGTTTTATCCACCAATCCTCTCCCTACACTCTTATCACTGACACTCTTTATCGCTGTTGTCTTGATGGTACTTTACTTTGATGTCTTGAACATGATGAATCTAAAAAATCTTTACAAGAAGTTCATGGTGGCATTTGTGGTACTCATTCGAATGGACTAACCTTAGCCAAGAAATTGATTAGAATGGGTTACTACTGGCGTACAATGGAGAGAGAATCATTCACTTTTGTGAAAACATGCTCAAAATGCCAGATTCATGGGAATCTCATTCATGCTCCTACACAGGAACTTCAACCATTTACGCCAACCTGGCCATTCTCCCAATGGGGGTTAGATCTAGTGGGAAAGATTCATCCTTCCTCATCAAATGGGCATAAGTTCATCATCACAGCCACAGATTATTTTACCAAGTGGATTGAGGCAGCACCTCTTAATAAAGTTACCGAAAAATAGATATCATCGTTCATACTCAACTATATTATTTGTCTGTATGGCATTCCCAACTCCATTATTATAGATAATGGACGACCTTTCAAGAATCAAGATGTTGATGATCTTTGTGAGAGATTCCACATTCAACACAGATATTCAACACCTTACCATCCACAAGGGAATGGCCAAGCAGAGGCCTCAAATAAGACTATACTAATTTTTTTAAAGAAGACTATGAATGATTTAGGGAAAGATTAGCATGTTCAACTCAATCTCGCCTTATGGGCCTACAGAACCAGTATCTGCACACCAACAGGAGCAATGCCATTTTCTCTTGACTATGGAGCAGAGGCTATATTACCTCTAGAAGTTGAGATTCCCTCACTCAGAGTTTCACTAAAAGGTCTCACAACAGATGATGAATACATAGTGTCTCGACTCTAAGAGCTAGAACTCCTAGATGAAAAGAGACAAAGAGCAGCTGACCATTTGAAAGCATACCAATAGATGATGTATCACAACTATACTCACAAAGTAAAGCCACGTACCTTTTAGGTGGGTGATCTGGTTTTGAAAGAAAATCCACGAAATCAACAAGACAGAGAAAAGAAAGGAGAGTTTGAACCAAATTGGCTAGGTCCTTATGTGGTTATCGCTGTCTACGGTTTAGGAGCATACAAGCTGTCAACGCTAGAAGGGGACCTGTTTGAAGAACCCATCAACAACATGCACCTGAAGAAATATTATGTTTAAGTCATCATCCATAAAGGTCCTGAAGAAATACAAAAACAACATAAAAGGTCCTGAAAAAATACAAAAATAGTAGAAAAGGTCTTGAAAAAATACAAAAAAATAAAAAAAGGTCCTGGAAACAATACAAAACCAGCAGAAAAGGTCCTGAAAAAATACAAAAATAAAAAAAGGTCCTGAAGAAATCCAAAAACAACAAAAAAGGTCTTGAAAAATATACCAAAAACAACAGAAAATGTCCTGCAAAAGATGGTTACCTCAGTGAAAACCTGGCAAGTAGGCATCTCGGTAGTGCCAAAAAAAAAAAAAAGTCATAGGGTGAAAACCTAGCAATAGGCAGTCTATTGACAAGAAAAATGCAATAAAAATAAATAGTGAAAATCTGGCAAACAGACGCTATTTGTAGCTCTCCATTTATTAGTTCATGTTCTACACTTGGCTTCTCAGCCCTCATTTTCATGCATCTTTTTTCATCTTAGGGCCATACCAACATCATGCTATCATCATTTTCCTAGAATGATAATGTCTTACCATGGCTTGATTATTGTACATATTCATTTCAACAAGTTGTGTCAATACTGGGGGCAAACGTTGACATACTGGGGGCAACCAACTTTTAGGTTTTACTGAAATAGCTAGACAATGACATTGAATCCAATCATGTGAACAAACAACCAAATCAAATCTTATGAACAGCTATCTGATCATTGATGCATACCATAACAATTTTCAAGCAGATGCCATATCATGACTCATATCGGGATGATCTAAAATCTGAATAATGTTTAGAATAGTAGTATTATACTTTGAACAATGGTTGTTTCATTTTTGATATCATCTCTCTGGAGCACACTTGATGATGTACCGAATTAGAGTGGAGAGGAAAGAGGATGATTTTTCTTTGTCTACTGTCTTGAGGTTAACTATCCATCTGATGGTTAATATGTCGTGACACATGATTTCCAAATCTTTTCATTGACGATAGTTCCACATTGGCATCAGAAAGTGGTTATTCTTTGTCTGTTTATGCAAGAAATGCTCAGGTCATCTTGGTCCAATTATACCTCGATGCTTGTGTTTGCTTGCTATATCAAACTTCATGAAAGTTGTACTCAAGTCGTCATTGGTGCTAATTTCCCCTTTGATGCTTGTACATACTTCCAATATTTTAAAATGCTCTATGATGATTCAAGAAAGCTAATAAAAGGCTCAACAAATGGTTCGGTTCATTTAGTCGCATTTCATTTTAGATCAATGTATATATTTGCATACTAGAGTTGCATCAGAGTTTTTGAAAGGGCTAACAAAAACATCAATGGCTGTCATGTCTCTTTGGACTATTTGTGGAGGACATTCGGATATTTGTTTCATCATCACCTTTCATCTTCATTATCATTTCATCTAGGTCCTATCATCTATCATTTTCCATTCATTTGCATATCACTTAGGATCTATTATCATTTCATATCATTCCAATTCTTTATCATTTTACTATCATTTATCATTTCATATCATTTACCATTATCATTTCGTTATCATTTCATATTATCATTATCATATTGTTTATCATTTCATTATCATTATCATATCATTTATCATTCCATCATCATTTCATATCATTTACCATTATCATTTTGTTATCATTTCATATTATCATTTATCATTTCATTATCATTTCATATCATATTATCATTATCATATCGTTTATCATTTCATCTCATTTATCATCTCATTAACATATCATATCATTTATCATTTCATATCATTTACCATTATCATTTCATATCATATTATCATTATCATATCGTTTATCATTTCATCTCATTTATCATCTCATTATCATATCATCTCATTTATCATTTCATATCATTTACCATTATCTTTTTGTTATCATTTCATATCATATTATCATTATCATATCATTTATCATTTCATCTCATTTATCATCTCATTATCATATCATATCATTTATCATCTCATTATCATTTCATATCCTTTACCATTATCATTTCGTTATCATTTATCATTTCATATCCTTTATCATTTATCATCTTATCATACATCACATTATTATTAATCATTTCATTTCAAATCATTTGTCACATTATATTCATCTCATCTCGTTAATCATCCTATCATTTTCATATCCATTCATATTACAAATTCATAACGCATATCATAAACACAACATTCATTTTCCATCATATTATCATTATTTACTTGCATTTGAAAATCCAAAAACAAACATTACATACATGCATTTTCATATCATTTTCCACACAACATTTTTTATAAAACATATCAAAAATCCCATGACATATTCACATCATAAGTCAACCACCTGCATAACATCATTAGTACGCATCATCAATCATTTTTCATCATCATACATACATCATATCAAATCATCTTGCATATCACTTTAGTCATCAAATCATTAAAATGCATACCAAAATCCATAACATATAGAAATAAATGCATATCACATAATAAAAAATCATGATAGTCATCACATAAATCATCTCATAAATGCACATCACATCATCAAAAATCATCGCCACTACATATCATCACTCATCAAAAAAATGATACAAATGTCTAATATCCAATGAAACTACAAAGTTCAAAGAGAGATACATACGATATGATCAAAAATTGCATATACATGCTCCAAAAATGATATACATCACAAACTAGCTGGTCGATGTCCCTGATGGAGCTGGTCCAGAAGGAGGTGGCCTACCACTGGTACCTATGTCTGGATCCCGTCGAGGCCCAGTAACTCCCATGCTCTGTATGGTTGTCCGAGATCTGCTCCTAGTCCTGCTGCGAGATCGGGGAAATGCCTCTCTACACTTGGGAGGACACAAATCCTCATATCTGACATGATAATACTCTGCCTCCCTCGCCATCTCCATGCCCTCTACAATCACCTCCCGCAAGGATGCACTCTCTACAGTGCCCATGGGCCTCTGAGTGATGCCCTCGGCCTCCACTGCCCTTCGTCTCAATGTATCTCTCTTTGTGATCAACTGGGCTATCTATGGGTTTGGGGTAGACTAAGATACCTGTGTTGATGCTGGAGCCTAAGCCTGAGCATGTGCATGTGTCAACTATGACTGTAACTAAGCTATCATACTCTGCGCCTAACCTAGCTGACCCTGAAAAATTTGCACCTGGGCCTGCAGAGTGGCTATCTGTGCCTGCTGTGAAGAGGAGGACACCTTGATAACGGTCCATGGTCTACCACCAGATCTAGGCCTTCGTATAATTTGAACACTGGCTAGGCTGTTGAACCTCTGCCTCACTGCTCTCTCTGCCTCCCCTCCATCATCTCCCCCATCATCCCCACCATCTGAGCTGTCATCATCCTTGTCACCCTCCTCCTCATCTCTACCACCCTCCTCATCTCTGCTCTCCTCCTCCTCCTCCTCTCCTCCACCCACCACCTACTCTCCACACGCCACCTCCCCCTGTCTCTCCTCCCCTGGCTGTTGTACTACTGCAATGGGCCCTAGCTCATCGGGGCATGTAAACCGTGGAAATTGATGTGTGTGGAAGTACACCAAGTACTCATCCGACATCTCGGCGTCTACCACCTCTGGCCTATATGCCCATACTTCAGACTGTAAGCCAAAATAATCTATATAGACCACTTGGTAGGTAATACATCGTCCCCATCTAGGATCATCCTTGCACCACCCATAGTGAACAACGCCCTGTGGCATCCCCTGTGTATACCCATACTGCCTCTAAACTCTCAAAGCCAAAAATCTCTCAATAATAAATGGGGTCCGCCCTATCAGATATCGGGGCATGCAGAAAAATGGAATCTCCAGGTGATCAGTATCCCACAGCTCACAATATGTGTACGACCTCCATATCACTGAATCCACATCATCCAACACGCGTCGCCAATACTCCAACTTGCCCAGCTTGGGCTGGACAAGTGCACTTGAATAAGAATATACATATGGCTTGCCTAGTGGCCTAGCTCTAGCACACTCTGGCCTTGTAATTGCAATATGCTCCCATGCCCAGATTTGGAGCAGCATCACACCACTGGCCAAACTCGTCAACCCTCGGTATACAACCTGATGTAGATCATGATACAAATGGGCCAAAATTTAGCTCCCCCAGGCATACCTCCATGGCTGTGTCACCATCCACTCCAGCATCCTACCGCACCCAACTAAAAATCCCTTCGACCGATGGTCCAGTCCAAGGAAGCCTCCAATGAATGCCACCAACACAACAACTAGGGTTGGATATCTACTAAAATCCACCCACGACACCCAATATCCGGCTATTGCCATATCACCGCAGATCCTCTCAGTGCCTCCGTCCCTCCTATCTCCTTGTGGTCATAAACGACAAGGGAACCTACCATAGGAATCCTTAGAATCCTGTACACATCCTCGGGTGTCACAGTCATCTCACCAATCAAAAAATGAAAGGTGTTATGATTTGAATGCCACCTCTCTGCCAATGCAGTCAACAGTCCCCTGTTGACTCGAATCCCTCGCGGGATGGTCAACAGGGATCCTAATCCACAAGCACCTATCCACTATACCTCTGCTGGAGTCAACTCTCCTATCCAATCCCAACATATCGAGAACTGCTCTCTAATCTGGAGGTTATCAAAAACCTCCTATTTTTTTTTGGTCATCACAAGGACAATTAATTAGACTCATATCATGTGCTCTATCTATCAGTGACCCATATCAAGTGACCCATATCAGTGACCCATATCATACAATCAATCAGATCATGCAATCATGGCTACATCTATATATCCGCATATCAAAATCAATCTACTTTATCTCCTTGTGGTCATAAACCACAAGGGAACCTACCATAGGAATCCCTAGAATCCTGTACACATCCTCGGGTGTCACAGTCATCTCACCAGTCAAAAAATGAAAGGTGTTATGATCTGAATGCCACCTCTTTGCCAATGCAATCAACAGTCCCCTGTTGACTCGAATCCCTCATGGGATGGTCAACAAGGATCCCAATCCACAGGCACCTATCCACTGTACCTTTGTTGGAGTCAACTCTCCTATCCGATCCCAACATATCGGGAACCGCTCTCTAATCTGGAGGTTATCAAAAACCTCCTATTTTTTTTGGGTCATCACAAGGGTAATTAATCAGACTCATATCATGTGCTCTATCTATCAGTGACCCATATCATACAATCAATCAGATCATGCAATCATGGCTACATCTATCTATCCGCATATCAAAATCAATCTACTCTATCATCATTTACTATTTGGTTTCTTTTTTAGGAAAGCAAATTTATCAACGATCAAATCATTTTCTTATTTGTACTTCAGTCATGAATGCAAATATGTTTAAAAACCATCATCTACTATTTGATTTCTATCACAGAAAACAAATTTATTCAAAGTCATATCAAGCATATACTCTTTGTTTTTCATTCCTATGAAGAAAAGTTATCAAACAATCAATCAATCTACTCGTTGTTTTTCATCTATGAGAAGCAAAGTTATCAAGCAACTAGTCAATCAATCTACTCTTTGTTTTTTATTTTTTGGGAAACAAAGTTATCAGTTATCTACTCTTTGTTTTCTATTTGGAAAAGCAAAGTTATCATTTAATCATCAGATGTTCTATCATTTCTATCCATATCAACATGATGGCAAAACTAATTTCTCTATCTATTGACCAAGGAAGCAATGTAGACCATCATTATTCATCACAATGGCATTCTGCCAAAAATTTCCCATATGCGCTAAAATGCATAAGTGCTACAGTTTACCTCAAAAGCACTAAAACCCCATATGCATGGTTTTGCACCCTAAAAGCGCTAAAACCCTATATGCGCTATGATACCCAGTGGATGCGCTACTTCATACCCTAGATGCGCTAATCCCTAAATGCATGATTCTGTGCCCTAGATGCGCAAAAGTTTTCTAGTTGGACTTCTATCCTGTAAGCGCTAATCTACACTTCGTATGCACTAGAAAACTGGAAATTTTCCCTACACTTATATGCGCTAAAGAACACCCTATATGCGCTACGGAAAATTTCTCGAATGCGCTAAAACAGACAGTCGTATGCGCTAAAACGACATTTTAAAACCTAAAACTGTGTGAAAAACGTAAAAAAATTGATCAAAATCACAAAATTTCAAAGCATAAAGGGTTTAATTGACTCACCGATGGTCCATACACAGCTAGTCTCTGAAATCGACGGGCTCGCTTGAATCTATGCGTGTGAAATGGAATCGGCATCTCGCTATGTTGCTGTCAAAGCATGCAAATCACTATAGCAAAAGAGTGAAAATGACTTCCACTTTCACCCCTTTTACCTTATATAGGTCAATTAAGGTGGGTTTTTGGTGGCATTTTATTCTTTTCACTTTATATTTTTCACCTGGGGCATCTTTTACATCACTTATCAGGAGCTAAATAACTAACTCCCCAGTAGAATATTATCATCCGTGATTTACCTCCCGAGGGGGCATCATCAGCATCAGCATAAAAAACATATCAAGGATAAAAAATTTTTTTTGAAACAATGTGTTTCACACATCACTTCAAAAAGGGAAAAAATGTATATGTCTAAAAATGGTCGTCAAGCTTGTTAATTAATTAAATATAAATTATTTAATTAATCCTCTAAAGTCATCTACATATAAATAAATTTAATTATTTATTTATATTGTTCACTTTTATAATTCTTCTACCTTAATTAAATAAATAACTTTATTTAATTATTACCATCTTCCATGTTCCTCTTAATTAAATTAAATAATTTTTATAATTTATTTATATTAATTATCATGCTATTTTAAATTTGAATATTTGAATTCAAATAATGGAATATTCCTTCAAACACCCTCTTCATCTCATAGTTAAATTAAATATTATAAATATTTAATTTAATATCTTTTCTCACTCCACACATAATTAAATATTACTTATTTAGTTATGCGAACTTCTAAATTCATCTTCACACATAATTAAATATTACTTATTTAATTATGTAAACTTCTAATTTCATCTTCACACATAATTAAATAAGTTTATTTATTTAATTATGAAATTCATTCTCAACTCATTCTTTGAATGGCAACCTTCCTTCGGATCTAATTGAGAAAATTTGTGAAGAGGAAACCTTCTATTTCTCTCTCAACTTTCAAAAATCCCTCACTGTTCATCCCAACAAGCTTGATCTGAACCGTTGATCATAACAACCAATCAAGTTCTTTTGAAAACCCTTTAAATACATGTGCAAACCCAAGCATTTGTTAGATACAAACATATACGCAATCATGCTTACGCCTTTGCATCTTTTAGCATTTCAACAATATTCATATCTTAGCAATAATTTCATAACAACATAGCATAATCTTGCATTTTAGCACAGTATGCATATTAGTTTAAATCTCATTCCCCAGTAGTCCATTTCGTTGAGCTTGGCATACGAAATCTGAGAGAAACTTGAAGCAACAAAATGTTGGAGATAGAGAGCAATAGAACGACTTCAAAGAATCTGCCATAGAAGAGTTTGTTTACTTTCTTTCAGTTTCTTTAATATAATGTTTTATTGATTGTGTTTTGAATCCTTTATAACATGCATATTTTCATACACACAGTGATACTTCAAATCCTAAATCTAACACAGATAATAAAAGAAACAACAAAAGATGAGGGTTCAAGAGAGTTACTAAGACTAAAATTAACCCTAAAGTCAACAATGCAAATGATAAAATGCTTGAAATGGACCAATCCCCAAAACTAATTCTTGCTTAACCTAGATGAACTTGCAATCTTACAGAAATAGTGCAATCTTCTAAGGCATTAAAGATTTTTAGATCATGAATATTCATTCAAACCAACCCTATTTCAATTGGGATGAACAAACATTCACAATTGAATTGAGCACAATGAATATAAAGTCCAGGATAACTTTACAAAGCAACTCACAACTAGCCAGCTGCAAAAAGTATGGACCAAGGATTGCTACAAACACTTAAAGCATGAAACCATAAACAATATTGAATCATCTAACGTTAAATCTAACATACACCAAATACTTTCAAAGCAATTCCAAAAGATAGAACAACAGGAACCATGCAAGATAAAATTAACACAAGGACACCAAATCACAATGTCCTTACTTGCATTAAGTCATCCAAAGTAGCAATAATTCCAATCTTTTATTACATCACTTGCTTAGAATAAACTAACTCCTAACTCCTTGCTCTATCACTTAGCTCACTTCAAAGTATAATTTTCTAACCCTTACAAATGAGGCAGAATACCCTATTTATATAAATTACATGCTATGTCGGCCCAAATAGGGTTACAAGAAAAATCGGCCCAAAAACAAGGTCAGCCAAGATAGTTCTAGAATAAAAAATATTTGTATTAAATGCTCGAACTCATCCAGGTCAGCTTGGGTTCTCCAATATAGCTCGGTCCAACGCATGCGAAGAATGAAGAAGGAATAATGGGGAAGCACAAATTTTGATGGAGCCTTGCATTAAATGCTTTCCCCTTTATCCTTATCTCGCCCCACTTTATCTTGCACAATCAAGAAAGCCTTCTCCAAGTCGGCCAAAGGTGGACTAATTAATATTTTAAACTTCCTTTCAATAGATTTAATATCGTCCCTTGCTTGCTTGACTATTTTATCCCATTCCACCTTTAGGGTTTGGTGCCTCTCCATGACTGCAATGTATGTGGCCACATCATCCAAATGGTGAACTGTGATTGGTCCATCATCAATTGGGACATAAACATCATTCCACCATTTCCTTAACTATTCCAGGCTGAGATGCCTTGGTGTGAACTTCTTCCTGCCAATCATGACTTCAAAAAATGAAATACATTTATTATATATATCAGTTAGGGCTCCTTCTATTTATTTTTCCTGCTTATGGATCTTCTTCAACACCCTCTGCCTGACCTGCAAAGCCACATACCATTCCCAAGGTTTTGAAACCTTTGAAGAGGGAAGGATTCCATCACTTACCAACTTTTCTTCAATGTACTCCATGATGGCCTTGGTTTTATATAGTAGGAGATCAACATCTTCTTTGTCTTGAGCTAACACATACTTCAGCCACTCCACTGATCTATGAGCATCTCCAGTAGTTGAAATCATTTCTTTGATTACATCATCTCCTCTGGTTCTCACTCCATGCAACCAATTAAGTGTGACCTTAGTTGAGGTCTTCATCCTTTCAAGTTCATTGAATGCATCCTTAGGCAACAAGCCTTCAGGGGGCATTCCCTCACTTCCTACTTCCTGTAGGGGTTTCATCAAGTGTTGCACATATTTATACATATCCTTTAGTTGTTTCTGCAGCTTCTCCTTCTCTGTTGTTTCCCTGTCTAGCCTTTTCAGAATGGCCTGGGAAGACTCTTGGAATTCTTCCTTCTCTTGATCTTTGCTAGTGGGCCCTAGCTTTAAGGTCTGAATTGTGTATTCCTGAGGAGAAATCTCCCTTCTATTCTTCTCTACAACAATAGTGGCAATGTGAATGATCTTATTATCTGCTTCATCCTTGGTAATTTTGGAGATCACCTTGGCTTTCTTCCTTGCCTTCCCCTTACCAATGCTTTCCAACAATTCATCCCAATTCGGAGGGGTACCATCTATGACCACCTACAAACTCTTCAGTCTCTCATGGAGCCAGCTAGGAGTAGTGGAATCTAACTATTGCTCACCTTGCTTATCTTCATCTTGTTGATCTTTGGAGGAGTCCACATTCAAGCTCTGCTCAACAAAAACTTCTTCAACTTTATCCTTGTTTTCTTCCTTATCCTCTTTCCTTTCTTCTATATTTTCATCCTTTTCTGTGTTATGTTCCTCTTCCTTATGCACCAGTGAAGGGTTCTTTTCAAGTATCTTTGCTTTCTCAGAAGACTTATCTCCTTCATCACCAACAGGTGAGTCCTCATATGTCACTAAGGGGGATTGCAGGATTCTTTCTATCTCTGCCTCGACACTATGGAGTTCACCTTCCTTGAATCCGCCTGCATCCTCATCCTGATGGTCACTATCCTTTGCATCTTTGGACTCATGTTGTTCATCATGTGATTCATTAAGAAGAAGGGCATCTACCTATTGTTCCACAATAGAAAAGGCTACAAAAACATTCTCTTTTGGTGCACTTTCCTTTAGAGAGGGAGTTCTTGACCTTCTGGTATAGACTTGTGTCCTCTCCCAAAAACTCTCCACATTCACAACTTGAGGTCCTACTCCTCTTTCTCCCTTGGAGGGTTCATCCTTCTTCCTTAAAATTCTTGTTACTCTCCTCCTTTTTGATACAGGGGCACTATCTTTTTCCTCTTCTTCATCATGTTCATCTTCAAAAGTAGACTTATATTTCTTGGAAACACTCTTCCTCTTTTTAGCTATGTGACTTCTTTTCTTTTCTACCTCTGATTCTGCTTGGGCACCTTTGATTTTGATCTTAAAGGGAGAATCTACCTTACCCTTTCCTTTAGGATCCTGTTTAGTTTCCTCAGAGGTGGAATGGGACTCCAAATCTCCCATCAAGTCATACGTGTACTGCGTGTCTTTATTGTCGAGCTCCCAAATCCTATGTTTGATCAATAATTTAGTGTACTTGAGGACGAGAGCTGTGATTTGTTTCAACTCTGTTTTCTCTTCTTCCAACCAATTAATCTCTCCTACTAGTTTGTCCTTGACAGATTCATAGTCATGGTTTTGGATCACGTCCCCATCATCATCAATTTGATCAGGGACAACTTTGACATTGTACAATTTGATCACATTAACTAGTAGCCTGGAGAATTTATTCCTTACTTCAAACTCATCCTTGCAGTTAGCCCAGTACTCTTCTATATCATCCTTGTGACTGAACTCTCTACTGGCCCTCTTTTCTGCCTCACCAGTTCTATCAAACCTAGGCCTTTTGGAGTGGAAAGACAAGCCCAAGGCACTCATTTCCTCCTCAGAAGAATGTACTAAAATGATGGAAGGACATGCTTCATTGTTTCCTACCCTGAGAGGGAAGTCATTACCAAACCTAGTCTTGTGTTTACCCTTCTTCACTATAGCATCAAAGTCACATATCTACCTTGTGACCTCTAGGAGTATGATATGGTATGTGGGATACCTGGGAAGTCTGTAGGGGGCTCTTTGATACCCATATATCCTAATGTAGGAGAAATTGGGGAACTATATGAACCAAGATCCAAAACTCTTTATCAATTCCTTTGCGTCATCTGAGATTCTAACATGTTTTGCACCTTGAAGCAGTCTAGTGATATACATGGTGAATGCATCATTCACCCTCCTATAGCTTGAGCTACCTAAGTGCAATTTTGGGTAAACTTCATAGATCACATCTTGCCTGAAGACACCTCTTGTAGCTAGTCCTTTGTAGGGATGGAATCTTGAAAGTGCATAGACGAAGTAGGAGGAAATGGTGAAGCTCTTTGTCTGCAACACATTACATAGCTGCTCATGTATCATTGCACTGATGATTCCTACCCAGTGATAATTAGTGTTCTATTCCATCCTCACTATAACATAAAACATCCAATTCTCAAATACTCCTGCACTTTTCAGGCCCACTACTCTACTAAGGAGTGTAATTGCATCATAATAGTCTGCCTTAAACTTTTCCCTGAATAATTTCTTTAGCAGTTTAGAGATGTGGGGCTTAGGCTTTTCCATCCAAGAATTGATGATCTGCATAGCCTTATTTGTATCATCTGAATAGTATTTCTTGGCTATGTCAAGATCAAGACCCACCACATGAGATCTATCAGGCATATCAAAAGTTTGTGCCATTGAAATAGGAGAGAAATTAGCCAACACTCTGCCCTATGGACGAATCATTCTCTGTGTGCCCAGATCGTAGTTCCTAGAAAATTCTAGCACCAACTCATGACATTGCACAGTGGAAGGAAATCCAACCACACGAGCCAATCCTAAACTCACTAATCTTCTTGCCAATAGAGGAGGGTCCTTCACTGTCATTCTAGCCTTGAATTCCTTATAATCCCATTTTCCTACATTTGTATCAGTGATCTTTGACCAGATGGAAGTCAACTTGCTCTCAAGAACCTTGCTCTTTATGTCCAGTTTGATCCTTTTTTCTTTTGAGACTGAAGATCCTTCAACACTTGGATTCATTTTTTTGCTCTTGGTCACACTAGCAACTGCCTTACCTGATTTAGCCTGCAATCGACAAAAGACCACAATAAATCCTCTTTACATCATTAGAATCAATGTCTGCAATCATAAACAACATTTTTATCATTCAATCAACTCAAAATGATGATTAAAATCCCTTGAATCGTCATAAGGAAAAATTTCTTAGAAATCTAGGATTTTCAGCCATCCGAGGAAATCAAGCCAGAGAGGAATTTCGAGGAATTCCATGCCAGGGGGATTTTAACGTTCATAGCACAAATACCATAAATGAATCATTCCAAATGAAGAAAAATCATGAACCATCTCTTTAATTATTCAAATCAACCATGAGATACCAAAATATATAACATTTAATCCATTTATCTCTATAATTCTTCATGCTCTGGGATTCTTCGGGGTGATCCGTCCGGGAAAGAAATTCGCGGAGCTGGTGTGATTCTGGATTTTTGCACATCTTTAGGAAAACGAAGGGATGATGGAAAATTGGGAAATTTTGAGGGTCAAGGAATTCCACGAAGGCCTCAAAATCCTGAAAGTTAACATTTCTTCACAAATTCGCTGAAATTGATCGAACGATCACAAATTTGGGAATTTTGGATTTAAAGTTGGCTTGCTTTGAATCTCTTACAAATCATCTTCAAATTCTAAATTCACTGAGAATAAAATCCATGGGGATTGGTGATGCAACTCAAAACCCTAAAATTATGCCATGAACACACAAGACTGGCTTGGATTCAGCTTACTTGTTTTGGTAAGTTAAAAAAAAAGGATCCTACATGACCCACACAAGAAAATTACTACCTAATGAAACTGGAGATAAGCTCACGCTCACTCAGGGTCACCAATCTAGCAAACTAAAATAACCCTAAATCATACCAAGCTGAGACAATAACACACAAGATCAAGTTCGAAGGTGAAGTTGGCATTACCAAAATGCAAAATACTAACCAGGGGGTGCACCATCTAGACTTCAAGAAATTGTGAAAACGCCCTCCACAAACCTAGCTTTAAAATTCTCAATACCAAACATGCAGAATCTAGACTCCAAGGATACACAAGACGCCAAAGAATCATTCACAGTCAACAATCAAAATCAAGGCAACAAATACATACCATTTATGAAGTGAATTTGGTTATAACAATGACTTGTAGCAAGCTTTGATGCCCAAGCAAACACCAACAACAATGATGATGCCCAGGGAATTCACCACTAAATCCAAGAATCAACAAATCCAATCTCCAAATCACCAAGCACTCGAGATCAAGCTCCTCAGATCAAAACACAGAAAATGACAACACTTCAATGGCACAAGAATCCCTCTAAATTGACTAAATACATGTCATAAAAATCATACAATCAAGCATTAATGCCCTTGATAAGACAACCCAAGACACAACCCGAGAATTCGATGAGGTGTAGGAATTTCAGCAAAATCCAGTTGACACAGAATTCTGTGAAGGACCAAAATCTTTGGATCACAACGTAAACTCCTCATCAGGTTTTCAAGGAAACTGAGGAATTCTGCTAGAGGAGGAAATTCTCGAAATCAGAGGAAAACCCATAAATATCTTGAAACTTAATATTTTCAATGAATAACTTAAGGGGATCATTTGTGCAAGCAAGATAAACATTCAAGCATGTGCCAAAGCAACTAAATCCTCAAAACCAAAGGGCCAATGCATCAAAAATCAAATAAAAAAGGGGGTCCCTACTTTCAATGAGGCGTGTGTGCGAAAATTGCTCAACAAATGGTGACTTCACTGGGGAAATGCTCTAGAGCATTTCAATGACAAACCAAAATCAAGAACCCAAAATCTTTGGTTTCAGTCCTTGCATTAGGTCATCAATTTGGTAGAGCTTCAAAAGTCATAGGCAAGCAAACCTTTCTTGTACCAAGGTCAAAGTGTGTGCACATGCATTCATTTCCCTTTCCTAAGTTGCAATAGGAACCCAAATTTGGTCTGACCAGGTTAGGTAAATATTCTTACTCCAAAAGCATCTTGGATAGAGCCTTGCTGCTAGTCAGGCATCCATAGCCCTGATGAGGTTATTGTTGTGGTACTCCCTAGCATAGCTCTACTACCAGCGAGGCGTCCATAGCCCCGATAGAGATAATAGGATACTTCTGATAAGTTGAATTCATTCTTTTAATTTTCAATATTTTCTCTCTTTTTATTTTTTTTGATATTCTTTTCTTTCACTTTTATTTCAACCTATGAACAATGAAGTTCATACTCAGGGTCGAGATCCACAGTGGCGCTAAAGCATAATATAAGATTTTTCACCTAACCAGACTTCATAAGGACTATATGCAACCTTGGAATTCTTTAATATTTGCATAAAAAATGTAAGACCCAAATACATTCCATATTTAACCCAATCCCATGACTTATCCACCCAAAACACTTAATACATATGACACCAAACAGAGGACCTTCACCAACTGACTTTGGAAGGATGATTGAAGTTTATAAAAGAAATATTCAGAATAGTCCCAGAAAATAAAATGATTTCCATGCAGATGCAACAAACCCAAAAGAAAACAGGAAGACCCAAAGCAAGAGCAGAGCAAAAGCAAACCAAAGCAAACCAAAAGAAACAAACAAACAAGGAAAAGCAGAAAGGAAACCTACTCTAACCAAAACAAAAACAAAACAATAGAAAGGAAACCTAAGCTAACTATGTACAAGGGAAGAGCTGTGAATAGCTTAGGACTTGAAATAATGCTTTAAGTACTTCCCATTGATAGGAAATGGAATGTCCTCTTTGGTGAGAGTTTTCAAGCGAAAGGAATTATCTCCTAGAATCTCTGAAATATGGTAAGGGCCGAGCCAGAGTTTTTCAAATTTACCATGCTCCCCTTTTCTGTCATGTGCTTTATCCCAGTAGAGAACCAACTCAGAGATTCTAAAGGCTTTTACCTTGGCTCTTATATCAAACCATCATTTCACAACACCCTAATGTTTGGAAAATCTTTCTAAGGCTTGATCTCTTCTCTCTTCAAGGTGTAACAACTCAGCTAGATGGGCTTCACATTTGTCCCCTTCATCATAATATTCATTAATGAAATGCAAAGTGGGGATCTTCAGCTAAATGGGGAATACAGGTTCCAAACCATACACAAGGTGCTAAGGGGAGGTCCCTAAGGATGTCTTATGCCTAGTGTGGTCTTCCCATAGAGAAAATCTAAGCTGTGTGTGCCAATCCTTGGGATTCTTTTCTAAGATCTTTCAGATGACTGTTAAGAGATTCTTATTGGAGGATTCAGCCAATCCATTGCCCTATGGGTAGTAATTGGATGCAAACTTAATGATAATTCCATGATCAAAGGCCCAGTTAGAAAATTTCAGAGATGCAAATGTAGGACCATTATCACAAACCAAAGCCAATGGACACCCAAAGTGATTAATAATACCTAATTCTATGAAATTGATTACCACTTCAGAAGTACACTATTTGCAAGCAAGAGCCTTAGTCCACCTAGTGAAATAATTAGTGACAGTAAGGATATACCTGTGGCCTGTAGAAGAAGGTGGGTTGATTGGACCTATGAAGTCCAATCCCCACTGTGCAAACAGTTTTACCTCTATGACTGGTTGAAGTGGAAGAGTTGCATACATTTCTTGGTTGGCTGCGGTCTGATAGACATGGCATGTTTTGACATGGTTATGTGCATCTTTGAATAATGTTGGCCAGTAATAACCAGCCCTCAAAATTTGGTTCGCAGTGGATGGTGCAGATCCATGGCCTGTGCCATATCTTTCATGGAATTCTACCATAACCCTTTCAGCTTCCTGCTTTCCCAAGCACCTTAAGTAGACACCTTCATGGTTATTTTTGTATAAAATAGCTCCCTTTAGCATGAAATTGACGCTCTTCAAGTGCAATGCTATCCTTTGTACAACATTGAGGTGATCTAGACATTGTTGATTCAGGAGATAATAAATGATGTCATCATACCAGTCTCCTAGAGAAACATCTTCAAGATTATAGCGCTGGGCTATAAGGTCTAGAACCATTTCTTCCACCGTCTTGGTTAGCCCTTGTCCTCTCACCAACTTCGTGGGTGAAATCTCAATATCATGCTCCTACAACATAGTTACCCACTTAGCTCTGCATTCTCCCAGTTCATTTTGCATCAGCACTAGCTTGACTGTAGGATCAGGAACTATTGCAAAGACCTTGTTCCTTAGAATATAGTGTCTGAATTTCTTTACAACTTTGACTAAGGCATAGGCCTGCTTCTCCACACTTGGGTACCTTAGTTCTACATCCTTCAGAGGTGTGCTCATGAATGCTATGGGATGCTCATTCCCTTGATCAGACTTTTGTGTTAACATCCCAATGCAGGAGTGGTCAGAAGCAAATGAGTATATGTAAAAGGGTGTAGTATAATCAGGACTCACCAAGACTAGAGCTTCAACAATAGCTCTTTTGATCTCTGCAAATGCTTCTTTTGCCTTTGCAATCCATTCAATTTTAGCTTCCTGCTTCAACATGAAATTCAATGGTTTGACTATCTCAGCAAATTCAGTGATGAACTTCCTTACAAAGTAAATTTTTCCAAAGAATGACTTCATCTCCTTCTTACTAGCAAGTGGTTGAATCTTGAGTATGGCTTCCACTCGTTCAAGGTCAATAGCAATTCCTTTCTCTGAAATAACGTGTCCCAAAAATTTTCCCTCAGTAACTCCAAAGATGCATTTCTTTGGATTAAGAGATATGTCGAACTCTGTGCACCTCTAAAATACTTTGCATAAGTTTGCTATATGATCACCTCATTTTTTGGAAAAAACTGCCAGATCATCCATATAAATTATTATGACTTACCAATGATGTCCTTAAAAGCAATGTCCATGGCCCTCTGGAATGTAGCTCCAACATTGATCAAACTAAAGGGCATACTCCTATAAGAAAAAGTGCCCCACTTTGTGGTGAAAGTAGTCTTATGCCTATCCTCATATTGTACCATAACCTGATTGTATCCAGAGTAGCCATCTAGAAAATACATCATTTGAGATCCATTGACAATCTAAAGCACTTCATCTAATGAAGGAACTGGATAGTTGTCTTTTTCTAATGCTCTGTTAAGGTTCCTAAAATCCACACATAGTTTGATCTCCCCATTCTTCTTTCTCATGGGAACCAAATTTGCAACCTAGGTTGAATGTCTTACTGGGAATATTATTCGTGCTGACAATAGTTTTTGTACCTCCCTTTGGATAATCGGCTCTAACAAGGAATTAATTGGTCTTTGTCTCTGCCTGAAAGGTCTTTCTCAGCTTCAGAGGGATGGTATGAGTTATAATTGAAATGTCATATGTCTTCAAGTCTTCGTAACTCTAGGCTATCACATCTCAATATGCATGCAAGGCATCGATGATTCCTTTTCTCTCCTCTAGAGTACACACTTTACCAATGAAGACATTTTTGATATCATCTTGAGTCCCCATGTATGTTTCACATTGTCCACTGATAAATTCTTTCTTAGCACCTTGATCTTGATCTCTAACCTTATCTAGATCAAAAATCCTCTCTAACTGCACCATTCCCCTCAGAATAGTATTAGTCTTCAAATTGATAACCCCTTCCAAATCAATTTTTGCTTCCTGGGGTTCAACTTCATCAATGATTTGAGAAGTAAAGACATTTGAACTTGTGATAAAATCCAAAATATGCTTATCATCTTCAAATAATTGGAATTTGGTCACATTGTCAGGGACTGAAGGTACTGGACTCAGTTCTACAGTAAACTTTTTCAATCCAGAGAGAGATAAAGGTTACAAGGTGCTAGCTTCTTGTGCTAGAGAGTCTGTAGTTTGATTCTTATTGCTTGGTATCAACTGAATGTTGAAGGCATCAAATCCCTCAATAAGATCCCATACTCTATGCCTATAACTGGTCATCCTTCTATTGTAACACGAGTATTTCTTCCTAACTTGTTTGACCACTAACTCAGAGTCCCCAAAAACTTGCAAAATCTTGACCTTTTTTCTTAGTGCCATAAACAACCCATGAACCAAAGCCTCATATTCTGATACATTATTGGTAAAATGAAATTGAAGTCTATGAGCAACAAAGGAAGTTTTACCTCTTGGAGGAATCAACTCAAATCCCACTCTATCACCTTGCTTTGATTTAGATCCATCAAACCTTAGGGTCCAACAACCAGTAATTCCAGATTTCTTTGTTGAGTCCCATGCACTATTGCTGCTGGAAGGCTCTTCATAAAGAATCACCTTCTTTCCTTTAGGATCCTCTTGAATATTCTGTATATTAATTTTGACTACTGGAGTGGGATTGATACAATTTTGCACCTGTTCTACTGTTGTTTGGCACAAGCATCATTCTAATTCTGAGTGAGAGGCATTATGAACTCTACACCAATTAGGCAAGAGTGATTCTCTGAAATTCATTCCTCTGCCCAACTAAATCTGATCTTCATTGCACTTCTGGATGAATTCCTGAAAATTATCTAGCTAGCTGAGCTAATTGTCTTCAAGATCATCATCATTAATTAATTCTACTAGGGCTCCGATACCACTAGATTCTACTGTGAGGTCAATGGGTGTAGTATGCAACATAAGAATTTCTTCTACATCAAACTCTTCAATAGGGGCTGCCAGCACATAGTTACCCATTCTTACCTCTAATATTAGTATTTCATTCAAAGTATTCTGATATTCTTTGATCACAAACTTCATCCTAGGCTCTCTTTCAATCCTGATATGCCTTGTATAACCACCCCATTTTAAATTTGATTAAAATGGGACCCCTTCCCCCCTCTTTTGCTCTAAATTCTGACATCTTTTGGGCCTATGGATTTTATTGCTTTGATTGTTTTTGAGGTCCTTAGTTGTTCATCTCGCCCATCCAAGTTGTTCCCCTAGGTTGCACATTGAAAACTTAAGTTTTAAGGCAAAGCTCAGGTTTTCACCCTGTTTCAGGATTTTCTAACCCATCCGGATTTTCCCGGATTCCATCATAAACCTGGAAAAGTAATTTCAATGTTGGAAGTTCAGAGTTCGGGCTCTTCGCGGAATTCTGCTTGGGCCAGATTTTTTCAGATTTCGCTTTGTCGTCGAGTTTCTGAATTTTAGGTCACTGAGAGTTTCTTAACTCTCTCTGCCCAGGTGGATCTCTCGCCAATGTGTGTTCCCAAACAGTTTCCATTCCTTTCCTTGTTTGTCAATGCCTCAGTTTGATTTGGGTGGGGTTTTACGAAGCCCAGTTCAATTTTGACACAATCTGAGTTGGTTGGTGAGTTTCACCTTTATTGTATTAATCAAAGCTTGCTCAGGAATGGTCCATTATTCATTGCAAACCCACTGTGAACCTTGTCGGGTGTATCTGAGTTCCATCTAGGTAATCTGAGCTTTCCCCTGTTGTTCATGGCAGAGGTCTTAGTAGTTGAGTCTAGGGCATCACTTGTTTGTTGTGCAGTTTCATTATTTGACTCCACAAAATTTCCATGTCTCTATATTTTCCCAGATTCCTTCATCTTCCTGGAAGTGTGCTTTGAGTTTAGAGTTTTGGGTCATCCGCAGAATTCCTGTCCGGCCAAATTTTTCTGGATTTTCTGCCAAGCTTCGAGTGACTTGAAATTGTTGACACAGGAATGATTTAGGTGATAAATTCTTGATATTCCATGCTTATTTTGATGAATTTCACTGTTGTATGTTGCTTATGTTCATTTTGATGATCCATTGTTGACATTGGTGCTTCATCGGGAGAATTTGCCTAGTTCAGAATTTTTTGAAATTCTTTCCAGATTATTTTTCCCCAATTAACTTGAAATCCTAAACTTCACAGTGTCAATGCTTAATGGCTAATTTAATGGTTTTATCATGATTTTAAGCTAACACTTGGATGAAAATGTTGTCAACATTTGGATTCTCACATTGGTGTTTGATGAATGTAGGTTGAGTCTAGCAGGATGATGGTAGCTGGAGAGGCTAAAGGACACAAAGGGATTCATCCATCTCTGAAGCAAAAAAAATAAAAATGAAGCTGGATGAAAAGAGTAGGATTCTTGAGGACAAGATGACATTAGTATGGTTTGAGGTTTCAGATACGAATATGAATACCCTGCTACAAAGGACTAAGGCTATCATGGGATACAGTAACTGGGCACTGACTGGATGATGCATCAACCTACAATGCAATCATTAATGAATATCAATCCAACAAGAGGGACTAGGACAATACGATGGACCAGTTGAAGAATAATATTAATTATATTGAATGGTGAATTAGGGTTTCACCCATGCCACTTGTGGATAGCTTGCAGAGGATGTTCCTGGTGACGAAGGCCAGAATGGAACGAGGTATGGGCGAAGTGGGGGAAGCAGTTAATGCAAAGCTACATCGAAAGTCATGCTTCCTCATTGTTTCACTTTGCCTCTTCTTCATGCATTTTGGTCGGAGTTATGTGGGAGATCCTGGGCCGATCTGGTTGGTGCCCATGCATTTAATGCATGTTTGACTTTGTTTCAAATTCTTCTGGGGCCGACTTGTTCTATGACCGAATTATTGTAAACCCTAACTGGGCCGACACATCTGGCGGGTTTTATAAATATGGTTTTTCACCTCTTTTGTAAGGGTTAAAAAAAAAGGTTTGAAAAAAAGTTAGCGGATTAGTTAGCAAGTTGGAGGATTCAGAGGGTAGAGAAAATAAAGAAGTAGAGTAGGAGTTAGAAGTTATTTTATTCTGAGTAGTCGTTGTAATACAAAAAGACTTGAATTGTTGCTATCTTGGGTGATTCAATACAACTGAAGACATTGTGTTCTTGTTCAGCAGGAGGAGGTGATGTATCTTCCTTATTTTCTTAGCATAGATGGAGATAATTTGAAGACATGGTTTTCTGTACACTAGTGATCTTGCCAGATTTGTAAATGTTGCTAATCTGTTTCATTGACAGTAGGAGCAGCCAGACTTAAACCTACTTTATATTATGCTCTAGAATGGTATTCATTTTGGGTTAATCATTTGATTTGAAAAGCTTTCAAGGAATAAAATTTTATCTTATGTTTTGTTTGAATGATGATTTGCAATCTACTGTTAAAGTTTGCACTATGAATGAATAAAACTTTGTATCAATTACAGGTTAATTTTATTTTGCATTCTAGTTTAGGAATTCCTTGGAAGGTAACAAGTCTAATTAGTTGAATGAATCAACATTCTTTTCAGTTTGAAAAACTTGATCTATCTTTTTCTATTTCTTTTAAAACCCCCAGTTAAAGTAGGTTTAGATAGATGTTTGATCTTGCAACAATCTAGAAGCTCAAAACCAACAGGACCCTTGAATATTACAGCCATATTGACCACTTCGTGAAACAACAATGTTGTGAACCAACATCGAGGACCTTGGGAGGTGATCAATTTAATTACTGATTGTCTCTTTCAGGAGAGGTGAGATACTTTTACTTTTATCTTACCTTCATTTCGTGTGTCAACTTGGAACCTCAACAAGACTGATTGGTTGATACATATCCATTCAAAGCCTTAGTAAAGTCCCTTCCCAAAATCAGACCATAAGTGTCAGGTATATCTGCCACTTGTATATTAATGACTTGTTGAATTCTAGGATCAGAGGCAATTTGCATGGGGATCATGTTCAATTCCCCTACAACATTAACTTCACTTCTATCCAATTGAGTGACTTTCTTTTGGGAGACAACAGGGGCAATGCCTAAAGCTATACAAACAACAAAGGGCATCACATTGGTGGAAGCACTAGAATCTAGCAAGAAATTGTGCAAGTTCTTTCCAAATATGTAAACAAAAATCAGAAATGGAGGAGTTTCTATTCTACCCTAGAACAGAGTTAAAGGGGTGTCAACTTGACTCTTATATTTTTCTTTCCCTTTGTCTCCAGGTTGTGTGTGAACTTGATTCTGATCTTTTACTACTTAAGAACTAGATGTTTTATTAACACTCCCACTGACTGATTTATCTTGTGATACTGAATTCGTATTGTAAGCTCCTAAATCTTCATTTCTAATGGTTGGGACTCTCAATAATTCAAATGCAAAGACACTTACCTTTAGCTTCTTGAGTTCTTTTGCAACATATGTATCCGGCTGCTCTATGCTCATGTCTGTGGGAGCTTCCTTGAAACATTCCACCACCTTGTCTTTACTTTTTTCAGTACCCCTTCCTTTTGATGGATCCACTTGTCCTTGATCTTTAGATAAGTACTACCTAGGCACATGAGGATATGTTGGATTATTACTGGCGTTGGGATCTGGAGGTATGGTAAAGTTGTTTGGAGGAATGGAAGTGGTGAACGGGCCTCCAGCTTGTGGGCATTTGTTTGGAAGATCTCTTAAGTCATATTTCTTAATGCTTCGTTGGAATTTATGCACCTCTTCAACATAAGTTTCCTCCTCATCCATGGGGCCATTATCATTCACAATATTTTCACTAAACAACTAGGTAATCTCATCTCCATTGCACACCTGATCTGTGTCCTTCTCAGACTGGCTTGATTTATCTTTAGGTCCATTCTCCTCACTTTGCAGGAAAGGAGCATGATTTGGCACTAACACAGATGAATCATAAGTAGTAGATGGTACCAACTCCTTATTACTTGCATTATTCTCCACCTCATACTGAAATATTGAAGCAGTTGTTTGGAACTCAGGGCAGTCTAACTCATAATGTTGTCCTATCTTATGGAGCCTACACTAGCTTGATAAATCATCTTCAACTAGGTATACACCACTTGGAGGCTTCTCTTGATTAACTGGATGATCCAATGGGGTGGGAACACCTCCATTGTTAGGCCTCGTATTCCAGGTCCTGTTTTGTCTAGGTGGTTGTCTTCTGTCAAATCCTTGTCCACCAGATTTCCCCCTATCAAAGTTCTGGCCAAAGGCTTGTCCTCTTTCATAATTCTGCCCTATGTCAATATTATGTCCTCTTTCAAAATGTTGGACTTGCTGAGGCTCCTGACTTTCTCTATTGTAATTAGACTGCATATTTCTTTGAGCATCCTGGAGTTGATTATTTTGGTTTCTCAGATAAGTGACCTCCATGTTCAGCTTCTTCACTTGTTCAGTCAGTTCATCCAACCTCTCCTTCTCAGGATTGGTATATGAAGCCTGGTTTGCACTGCTTTGAGGGTATCCTGTTGCAACACCAGAGCTTAGTGACTAGTTCAATACCTTAGAATTCTGCAGATATGTGGGGAAACTAGTTTGAGGTTGTGGATGGAGAGGTTGATTAACACCTTGCTGAGGATAGATGGCCACAGGTGGGGCTTGATTCATAGGGGGTCCTGGATGAGGGACCAAAGGTAGCTGAGGCACCATATTCATGATAGGAGTATGATTGGTAAGGGCCTAATTGATGGCCTGGACTTGCCCTAGATACGCAGTAGGTCCTAATGATGGTAAAGGTCTAGATAAGTGCTACCTTAAATCAGTACTAACCTTGATAGCCTTAGTGTATGCATCAAGCAAAGTAGTTGGAGGATTGGGCCTCCACTTCATAAAAGGTGGTTGTGAGACTATCCAAAGCTTCATAATAGACCTCTAGGGCAGTAGCATCATCAACAACATAAGGAGCCTGCAATCGGGTATATGCATAGTGAAACATGTTGTTAATGGACACTATGGGCTCATTAGCCTCTCTCTTGACCTTAGTGAACTAAAGGTAAAGCTCATTAGCACTAATAGGAATCTTGAACTTCTGCAAGAATGCATTCTCCAATTCAGTCTAGTTATGAATTGATCCAACATGCAAGTGGTTGTACTAGTAAAAGGAATCTTCTCCTAGGGAATAGGGAAAGATCCTACATGCCACATCCTCATGGTTGATTCCCCTATCCCTGAGATAGGTTCAAAAAATCCCGATATGTTCCTCTGTGGTTCTATTAGGATCATTAGTATGGAACTTTGAACAAAAGTGTTCAGGGTTCATGGGCATGACCTTGTAATTATTGATGGTCAAGGGAGACATATTGTTAGTAGGGAAAGCCATTGGTGGGGGTGGAGGTGGTAATGGATGATTTATGGCTTGTTGAAATTGATGAATGGGGATGGCTTTAGAATCAGATGAAGATGGACTTGATGAAGATGAAGATGATGGAGATGATGGAAGTGGTTGGGTGGATGATGATTCTCCTCTCCTTCTAGTCCTCCTTGACCTAGTAGGAGATTGAAACTATTGAAATTCCTCTACTCCTAGAGTAGATCTGGTTCTTCTTATGAATATTTTAGGAGAAATGGCAGACAAAAAATGATCCAGCTTGTTTATTCAAGCCCTCCTTCTAGCACCAATCTGTTGATGGTGTTTTCTGCACAACAACTCAAAAAAAAAGGAAATCCTATCTCTCTTGAAAGGTAAATCTCTATCAGGAAGCTTCAAGAGATAACCCCAAGGTCTCTAATGTTAGGTCTTGACAATGCCTAAACAACTCAGTGATAAATATGAAAATGCTGGTAATCACAAAGGGACCTTACTAACAAATACTGAATCTTATAACTTATCAGATTTTGCAATATGGTGATGCTTCAAATCCTAAATCTAACACAGATAATAAAAGAAACAACAAAAGATGAGGGTTCAATAGAGTTACTAAGACTAAAATTAACCCTAAAGTCAATAATGCAAATGATAAAATGCTTGAAATGGACCAATCCCTAAAACTAATTCCTGCTTAACCCAAATGAACCTACAATCTTACAGAAATAGTGCAATCTTCTAAGACATTAAATATTTTTAGATCATGAACATTCATTCAAACCAACGCTATTGCAATTGGGATGAACAAACATTCACAATTGAACTGAGCACAATGACTATAAAGTCCAGGCTAACTTTACAAAGAAACTCACAACCAACTAGCTACAAAAAGTATGGACTAGGGATTGCTACAAACACTTAAAGTATGAAACCATAAACAATATTGAATCATCTAACCTTAAATCTAACATACACCAAATAATTTCAAAGCAATTCCAAAAGATAGAACAACAAGAACCATGCAAGATAAAATTAACACAAGAAGGACACCAAATCACAATGTGTTTACTTGCATTAAGTCATCCAAAGTAGCAACAATTCTAGTCTTTTGTTACAACACTTGCTCAGAATAAACTAACTCCTAACTCCTTGCCCTATCACTTAGCTCACTTCAAAGTCTAATTTTCTAACCCTTACAAATGAGGCAGAATACCCTATTTATATAAATTACATGCTATGTCGGCCCAAATAGGGTTACAAGAAAAACTGGCCCAAAAACAAGGTCGGCCAAGATAGTTCTAGAATAAACAATATTTGTATTAAATGCTCAAACTCATCTAGGTCAGCTTGGGTTCTCCAATATAGCTCGGTCCAACGCATGCGAAGAATGAAGAAGGAATAATGGGGACACAAATTTTGATGGAGCCTTGCATTAAATGCTTTCCCCTTTATCCTTATCTCGCCCCACTTTATCTTGTACCATCAAGAAAGTCCTCTCCAAGTCAGGCAAAGGTGGACTAATTAATATTTTAAACTTCCTTTCAATAGATTTAATATCGTCCCTTGCTTGCTTGACTATTTTATCCCATTCCACCTTTAGGGTTTGGTGCCTCTCTATGATTGCAATGTATGTGGCCGCATCATCCAAATGGTGAACTGTGATTGGTCCATCATCAATTGGGACATAAACGTTATGCCACTATTTCCTTAACTATTCCAGGCTGAGATGCCTCGGTGCAAACTTCTTCCTGCCAGTCATGACTTCAAAAAATGAAATACATTTATTATATATATCAGTTAGGGCTCCTTCTATTTGTTTTTCCTGCATATGGATCTTCATCAACACCCTTTGCATGGCCTGGAAGGCCTCATACCATTCCCAAGGTTCTAAAACCTTTGAAGAGGGAAGGATTCCATCACTTACCAAATTTTCTTTAGTGTACTCCATGATGGCCTTGGTTTTCTATAGTAGGAGATCAACATCTTCCTTATCTTGAGCTAACACATACTTCAGCCACTCCACTAATCTATGAGCATCTCCAACAGTTGAAAGGATTTATTTGATTACATCATCTCCTCTGGTTCTCACTCCATGCAACCAATCAAGTGTGACCTAGGTTGAGGTCTTCATCCTTTCAAGTTAATTGAATGCATCCATAGGCAACAAGCCTTCAGGGGGAATTCCCTCACTTCCTACTTCCTACAGGGGTGTCATCAAGTGCTACACATATTTATACATATCATTTAGTTGTTTCTGTAGCTTCTCCTTCTCTGTTGTTTTCCTGTCTATCCTTTTCAGAATGGCCTGGGAAGACTCTTAGAATTATTCCTTCTCTTGATCTTTGCTAGTGGGCCCTAGGTTCAAGGTTTGAATTATGTATTCTTGAGGAAAAATCATCCTTCTATTCTTCTCTGCAACAAGGGTGGAAATGTGAATGATCTTATTATCTGCTTCATCCTTGGTGATTTTGGATATCACCTTGGTTTTCTTCCTTGCCTTCCCCTTACCAATGCTTGCGAAACAATTCATCCTGATCACCTGCTTACTCTTCAATTTCTCATGGAGCCAACTAGGAGTAGTGAAATCTGACTGCTACTCACCTTGCTTATCTTCATCTTGTTGATCTTTGGAGGAGTTCACATTCAAGTTCTGCTCAACAAAAACTTCTTCAACATTATCCTCATTTTCTTCCTTATCCTCTTTGCTTTCTTCTGGGTTTTTATCCTTGTTTGTGTTATGTTCCTCTTCCTTATGCACTGGTGAAGGGTTCTTTTCAGGTATCTCTACTTTCTTAGAAGACTTATCTCCTTCATCACCAACAGCTGAGTCCTCATAAGTCACTAAGGGGGATTGCAAGATTCTTTCTATCTTTGCCTCAACACTATGGAGTTCACCTTCCTTGAATCCACTCGCATCCTCATCCTCATGGTCACTATCCTTTGCATCTTTGGACTCATGTTGTTCATCATGTGATTCATGAAGATGAAGGGAATTTTCATGTTGTTACACAACATAAAAGGCTACAGAAACATTCTCTTTTGGTGCACTGTCCTTTGGAGAGGGAGTTCTTGATCTTCTGGTATAGATTTGTGTACTCTCCCCAAAAATCTCCACATTCACAACTTGAGGGCCTGCTCCTCTTTCTCCCTTGGAGGCTTCATCCTTCTTCCTTAAAGTTATTGAACATTACTCTCCTGCTTACAGGGGCACTATATTTTTCCTCTTCTTCATCAGGGTCATCTTCAACAATAGACTTATCTTTCTTGGAAACATTCTTCCTCTTTTTAGCTATGGGATTTATTTTCTTTTCTACCTCTGATTCTGCTTGGGCACCTTTGATTTTGATCTTAAAGGGAGAATCTACCTTACCCTTTCCTTTAGGATCTTGTTCAGTCTCCTCAGAGGTGGAATGGGACTCCAAATCTCCCATCCAGTCATACATGTACTGCGTGTCTTTACTATCTAGCTCCCAAAACATAAGTTTGATCCACAATTTAGTGTACTTGAGGACACGAGCTGTGATTTGTTTCAGCTCCATTTTCTCTTCTTCTAGCCAATCAATCTCTCCTACTATTTTGTCCTTGATAGATTCATATTATGGTTCTAGATCACATCCCCATCATCATCAATTTGATTAGGGACAACTTTGACATTGTACAATTTGATCACATTAACTGGTAGCCTAGAGAATTTCTTTTGTCTTACTTCAAACTCATCCTTACAGTTAGCCCAGTAGTCTTCTATATCATCCTTGTGACTGAACTCTCTACATGCCCTCTTATCTGCCTCACCAGTTCTATCAAACCTATGCCTTATGGAGTGGAAAGACAAGCCCAAGGCACTCATTTCCTCCTCATAAGAATGTGCTGAAATGATGGAAGGACATGCTTCATTGCTGCCTACCCTGAGAGGGAAGTCATTACCAAACCTAGTCTTGTGTTTATCCTTCTTCACTATAGCATCAAAGTCACATATCTGCCTTGTGACCTCCAGGAGTATGATATGGTCAGTAGGATACCTAGGAAGTATGTTGGGGGCTCTTTGACACCCATCTATCCTGATGTAGGAGAAAGTGGGGAAATGTATGAACCAAGCTCCAAAATTCTTTATCAATTCCTTTGCATTATATAAGACCTGACATGTTTTGCACCTTCAAGTAGTCTAGTGATATACATGGTGAATGCATCATTCACCCTCCTATAGCTTGAGTTGCCTAAGTGCAATTGTGGGTAAACTTCATAGATCACATCTTGCCCAAAGACACCTCTTGCAGCTAGTCCTTTGTAGGGATGGAATCTTGCGAGTGCATAGATGAAGTAGGAGGTCATGGTGAAGCTCTTTGTCTGCAACACATTACACAGCTGCTCATGTATCATTGCACTGATGATGCCTACCCAGTGATAATCAGTGTTCTATTCCATCCTCACTATAACATAAAACATCCAATTCTCAAAGTCTCCTGGGCTCTTCAGGCCCACTACTCTACTAAGGAGTGTAATTGCATCATAATAGTCTACCTTAAACTTTTCCCTGAATAATTGCTTTGGCAGTTTAGAGATGTGGGGATTAGGCTTTTCCATCTAGGAATTGATGATTTGCAGATCCTTATTGTATCATTTGCATAGTATTTCTTGGCTAGGTCAAGATCAAGATCCACCACATCAGATCTATCAGGCATATCTAAAGTTTGTGCCACTGAAACATGAGAGAAATTAGCCAACACTCTGCCCTATGGACCAATCATTCTTTGTGTGCCTGGATCGTAGTGCCTAGCACATTCTAGCACCAACTCATTACATTACATAGTGTAAGGAAATCCAACCAAGTGAGCCAATCCTGAACTCACTAATCTTCTTGCCAACAAAGGAGGGTCCTTCAACTCCATTCTAGCATTGAATTCCTCATAATCCCATTTGCCTACATTTGTATCAGTGATCTCTGACCAGATGGAAGTCAACTTACTCTTAGGAACCTTGATCTTTATGCCCAGTTTGATCATTTTTGCTTCTAAGACTGAAGATCCTTCAACACCTGGATCCATCTGTTTTCTCTTGGTCACACTAGCAACTGCCTTACCTGATTCAACTTGCAATCGACAAAAGACCACAATAAATCCTCTTTACAATATTAGAATCATTGTCAGCCAATCATAAACAACATGTTTATCATTCAATCAACTCAAAATCATGATTAAAATCCCTTGAATCATCATAAGGCACAATTTCTTAGAAATCTAGGATTTTCAGCTATTCGAGGAAATCTAGCCAGAGAGGAATTTTGGGGAATTCCATGCTAGGTAGATTTTAACGATCATAGCACAAATACCATAAATTAATCATTCAAAATGAAGAAAAAGCATGAACCATCTCTTTAATTATTCAAATCAACCATGGGATACCAAAATATATAACATTTAATCCATTTATCTCTCTAATCCTTCATGTTGTGGGATTCTTCGGGGAAATCCGTTAGGGAAAGAAATCCATGAAGCTGGCATGATTCTAGGTTTTTGCACATCTTCGGGAAAATGAAGGGATGGAAAATCGGGAAATTTTGAGGGTCAAGGAATTCCACGAAGGCCTCGAAATCCTGAAAGTTTACATTTCTTCATGACTTCGCCCAAATTGATCGAACAATCACAAATTTTAGAATTTTGGACTTAAAGCTGGCTTGCTTTGAATCTCTTACGAATCATCTTCAGACTCTAAATTCACTAAGAAGAAAATCGATGAGGATTGACGATGCCCTAAACTCGAAACCCTAAAATTCCACCATGAACACACAAGACTAGCTTGGATTCAACTTACTTGTTTTGCTAAGTTCAACTAGAAAAAATGGATCCTACATGATCCACACAAGCGAATCACTACCTAATGAAACTGGAGATAAGCTCATGAACTCACTTGGGGTCACCAATCTAGAAAATTCTAATAACCCTAAATCATACCAAGCTGAGACAATAACACACATGATTGAATTCGAAGCTGAATTTGGCATTACCAAACTGCAAAAAATTAACCAGGGGGGTGCACCATCTAGACTTGAAGAAATCATGAAAACGCCCTGCACAACCCTAGCTTTAAAATGCTCAATACCAAACATGTAGAATCCAAACTCCAAGCATACTCAAGATGCCAAAGAATCATTCACACTCAACAATCAAAAGCAAGGCAACAAATACATACCATTGATGAAGTGAATTAAGTTATAACAATGACTGGTAGCAAGCTTTGACACCCAAGCAAACAACAACAACAATGATGACGCCTAGGGAATTCACCACCAAATCACCAAGCACTCGAGATCAAGCTCCTTAGATCAACACAAGGCAAATGACAACATTTCATTGACACAAGAATCCCTCAAAATCGACTAAATACATGCCGCAGAAATCATACAATCAAGCATTAATGCCCTTGACAAGACAACCCAAGACGCAACCCAGGAATTCGATGAGGTGCAAGAATTTTGGCAAAATTCGGTCAACACAAAATTATGCGAAGGACTGGAATCTCTAGATCACAGTGTAAACTCCTCCTCATCGGGTTTTCAAGGAAATTAGGGAATTCTGCTAGAGGAGGAAATTCTCGAAATTAAAGGAAAACCCAGAAATATCCCGAAACTTAAGATTTTCAACAAATAACTAAAGGGGATCATTTGTGCAAGCAAGATAAACATTCAAGCATGTGCCAAAGAAACTAAATCCTCAAAACCAAAGGGCCAAAGCATAAAAAATCAGAGCATTTAAAGGAGGTCCCTACTTTCAGTGGGGCATGTGTGTGAAAACTGCACAAGTGGGAGGAAAGCTAATCTATGAACGTAATAAATATCTACCAACACAACATCTAATCAACTTGAGTAGCGACAATGGTAATGTTGTCAAAAATGCCACATCTTGCAAGGGTGACTATTGGATATGTTATTACTGCTAGTTCCAAACATTTTGGAAGAACCAAAAGGTTTGGACCAACTAATGCCCTCTTCTTGGTGGGTGATGGAAAGTATGATCATCTAAATTGAGTTTTGTTAGCAAACCTCCCTTTCCCCTGTCTAGCATGCTTAGGAAAATATGGATAATCCACATCTATCTATAATGAAACTCAACATATAATTGTTTACAAAGATAGAGTGGCAAATCATCATTATGAGGCAATTTATGGTGTGCTTCCAACCATCTAGGATAAATAAAAGGAGCCACAAGCTAGTCTTCACACCTAGTGAAAACATACCCTCTCACTCTATCTTGTCCTTGATAAAATGAGAACATTCTATTGAAAAAATCTAATGAAACTTGCTTGGAAATGGATGACCATTTCTCATGGCCACTAACACTCCTAAAAATGGAAAGATAAAACTGCTCATTTCTAATCTTATCATAGGGATTGTATGATCGAATGACTCCAATCATACGTGTAATCTCATCCCTAATAGTAACTAACATGTCTCTATTTGATAGGTTTGGGGTGTTATGTATTGTTTTCTCTAAACATCTCGAGGAAACATCTAATCTCCTAATGGTGTCAAAATATAGAGTAGATCTAGAATGAGTATGCCCATCAGGTTGATTAGATTGATGAGAAGTCTGATAAA
This sequence comes from Sequoia sempervirens, assembly GCA_007258455.2. Lineage (NCBI taxonomy): Eukaryota > Viridiplantae > Streptophyta > Pinopsida > Cupressales > Cupressaceae > Sequoia > Sequoia sempervirens. The sequence continues at coordinate 151,912,253 of VDFB02252616.1, forward strand.
CCATATGTAGAAATAAATCTGCATAATTAAAAAAAAACATTTAATTTTGAAACTAAAAAGTTTTTAATATACAAGTTCAACTTTAAAACCTTTGAAAATCTTACAATTTAAATTCATACATTCAATCATCATACATAAAAACTCAAGATTCATGAAATTATTCAATATTATAATATAATTAAATATGAAATTCAAATATTGACCTTAACCTTTTATTAAATTAGGATGAGAGATCTAATATGGAAATCCACTCACAAAGTAAATTTGAGGATGAAATTTTGGTAGTTACTCATGTCAAATTTTGAGAAATGGACATTGGATTAATGAAAATGGAGAGGATTATTAAGGATCCCCCTATGAAAGAAGGATAATCTACATCAACAATGATCTTCTAATGATGATCATTTGGAAAATAATCTAGTGATTTGGTAGGAATCATGCATTATAATTTTAAAAAATATTTGAACCAATGTAAACTATAAAATATAATTTATTTGTAACTTACCAAGAGATATGCCAAGGCTAAAGGTGGTAGCTAATCCAATGAAAATTGGGAACTAGTTTTTTATATTTGGTGGCATCCACCTTATGGCTAAATATAGTAGTTGGCCTTAGAAAATATATACTATTAATTAGTTATTTGATTGGATTTAAATGGATTGGATAACATGATCTTGAAAATATCATCACCATCAAATTATTAATGGGAAACATGCTCAAGTGAAGACTAGTGATTGTTATGGTCTAAAGGTATTTGATTAAATGAAGGACTAAATATAAGTGATGTAGGATACATGGATCCTTAAGTTGATTGGAAAAAGATATTAGTGAAAATACCTAGTCACAATAAGGTAAAATTATTAGGATAAGGTCTCCAAAGGTAAATTGATGAATAGTAATGATGTGAGACAATGAAATTCTCTTAATAGGGTCACAAGGGAATCTAACTTGTCTCTTGCCACCAAGTCATAACACTATGTATCAATGGGAAACATGAATTGGTCCATATTTTGTTGGCATGTATTGGAATGTAACACTAAGGTAGGCACTCTTGTTGTTGAATTTTCAATATTTGTATCATATCAAAAAATTATATATGAAATATTAATTTTTTGTCATTCTCTTATATGTATTCTTACTAATAATTAGATTTTGATTTATAATTTTTTTTTTATCTTCATGTTTCTATGTTTGGGATACATGAATATCCTATCTTTAGTTAGACCCTTTATCCATGATTACATCAATTGGTATCGAAGCCTAGTTTGTTTCTAGATTGTTTGAAGGGTTAGATGTAACTAAACAATATTTTTTATGTTGTATGTATATACTAAGAATATGTAGCATAAATAAAAAAGGACATGTTAATGATTAGGATGAAAAAAGGGAGCAACATGATAATGAACTAGTTGATATATTGAGTGTTATTCAAGCAAGGTTGGAAGCCCTTGATACTATACAAAGATGAATGAACCCTTGTGCAAATAGGTTTCTAACCCATCACAAAAGATGAGTAGCATATCCATTTTAAATAATTCTGAATTTTTCGAAGTAAACAACAAAAAACAATTTGATTTTTTTTTTCCACCATCCATTTACAAAATATGGATGGACTTATGGTCTCCATTTTTATTCTCCCAAGTTAACTCCCTATAGGCAGTAATTTCAAGTGCAATTCTCCTTCTACTTGTCTAATGCCATCTCTAAACTCCCAAAAATCCCAAAAATTCAATACTTTGTTCCACAAAGATACTAATTTCTCTGAACGAGTAAAAGGGTTTACATAATGTTTCACATGTCCATATTTTCCCTAATAGATTTTTATTTTCCTTTTTATTTGTTTTCCTATTTTGTTTTTCATGTGTGTCGTAGTTTTCAATAAACCCTCTTGAGAAGTAAATATTTGGTGTCATTTCTAATTAATAAGCCTTGCACTATTTCACTTCCTAGTGATTGAATCTATGTAATTTTCTATCTATTCTTTACAAGAGATTACAATTCCTTGTGTCTTCGGAGCTTGCTAGTATTTAGTTGTAGTTTCCTTGATACATAAGTGAAAAATGAAAGATTGTGGAAATTGTAAAAGAAAAGGTGTTTGGCATGCCGCCTCAAAGGAATTTAGTCTCATGAATTGCATTGGTTGCAATACATGTTCCTAATGATTTTGTTGAAAATAACTTTTTTTTTTAAGCAGATGTAGTTGACACGTGTTTATGGATGCAAATCAATATTGGAGGCTTCTCTTTAGAACTTTTCTTTTAGAAAGGGATGAGGTCTGACTTGGGAATCATCTCTAATGCACTCTCTACTTGTGCACATGTTGCATCTTTGCAAAAACAAAAAAGAAATTCATGGCTTTATAGGCATAAATAGTTTTGAGTTCTATTCTTCTATTTATAGTGCCCTTATAACAATGTACAATGCTTGTGGGTACAATATAGATGCTCAATGGATATTTTACATAATACCCAGACATATATTGTTTGGTCCTTGCAAATAAATAAATAAATTATTATTAATTTTAATATGATAGAGTTCATTTAATGCAGAATAAAAATGATTTTACTATGTATAAAAATAATGGAAGAGTTTCTAATGATCTTACTGTGCAATAAAAAATGGAAGAGTTTTTTTCCTTATTTAGGCAAGCTGAGTGTTGAAGTTTCCAATGGCTTGAGTGTGAGTGGGTTCCAAGCAAAATGATGAGGCTCAATTTTTTTTAATTTTACATTTAACAGTCTTGGTCAAAAGGTATTCATACATATAGATTGTTCCTAAAACCTTTCTGATGGATTATTGTATGCCATGTAGGTTCCACATCGTTGCCACCTAGTTTCAATTGTTCAACTCCGTCGACTGAGTACTTTCCAACTGAAAGTTGTTTGATAGAAACTATTTAGTTGGCCGAAAATGTGACACAAATTTGTACTTTCACCCACTAGCACATTAATAATTTAAAAATTCCAATATTGAACAACTATCTAATGATGGATTTGTATCCTACTTGTAAAGTAACAAATATCCCATCACAAAATAAATGTGTCAAATCATGAAATATCAAGGCAAAGGATTATGCCTTCATAAGGAATCCTTGAACCCATCCATGTTTATGCAAACCAAGCATTCAAAGACATTGGATATAAATCTCTTGATAAGTAAGTGAACCCACAATAGTGTGTCCCATTTTTTGGTCAAAGTGGGACATTAAAATCAACATTTTTCACCAAATTTTTACTTTCTGAAACTTATAGCAACTAAACCATTAAGAATTTGAAGTTGGTGTGAAATAGTGTTTTTTGAGATTTTGTCTAGATAGATTACACATATATATGTTAAAAAATTTAAGAAATATTTTTTCTACATAATAATTAATGTTATTTTTAATAGTTAAATATTTTTAAAAGATGGTGTTACTTCAGTAAAGCATAAATTTATTTGTAGAGAGGATAAAATTATAAATTTAAATATAGATCTATAACACCAATATATAGTGTATAGATATTTTTTAAATAATTTTTTGTTGCATAATTTTTTATAACTTTTTAAAGTGAGATTTACTATAATTCAAACATAGGTTACTTTGATAATAGATATCATTTTTGTATGCATTTGAATTAGCCTTGTTTTTTGTTGAAATAAGAACACCAATACCTAGTGTACAAATATTTTTTTTAAATTATTATCTATTTTAATATTTTCACATGCGTGTGGAACAAAGACCTTGATGATTGTTGAAAAACCTATATACACTAGAAAATAGAAAATAAATATAATAATAAAATTAAATATATTCAAAATTATACTTGTTGGATAACTTATTTTGAATGATACAATCTTACAAAATATATTGTTTATTTGATTCCATTTGAAGGTCCAACTGGACGTTTGAAACTAAAAATTTGGAGGAAAATTTGTGGGCTAAGGTGGAAAGTTCATTTCTAGGACAATCATTTGAAGGTATCCAAGGACATTCAAATGAAGGTACGCCATCTCCATGATACAAAAAATTAAAATCAAATACCTTTGTTTGAAGGTATACACCTTTGAATGAAGGACAATGTTTGTTCGAAGATGATTTATGACTTATCTTCAAATGAAGGTACCTTCATTTGAAGAAATACCTTCAAATAAAGGTTCCTTTGTTCGAATAAATACCTTCAAATGAAGGTATTCTAGTATTTTTTTGCCTCATTTGACTTGAAAAAAATAATATCCTACGTTTGGGACTCACTGTTATGGTTTTACCCAAGCATAATAATGATGTTACTCTAATGAGTACTAGGGTAACTTCTCACAACATCAAAATGGATCCCTCTCATCATTATCCCAAATAAATGGCTACCACAAATCCTTTCATCAACATTATCATGAATCCTTTCATTGAATCTATCACCCCCATCAACAACCCTTTGATTAACCCCATTACTAACCTTAACCATCCACCTCCTCCATCCATTACCTTAGACTAACAAAATCACACACCATTTAGCATCTTTTATAATGATCAATCTATCACCACTTTTATGGTACTTCAAGATAATATCTCCCTCAACAATCATAAAATGGGCTTAGATATACATTAGCATATACCAAGAAACTCCTCTAAATGCATAAAATAGTTGTACCAAAATGCTCTTAATCCTAAGATTTTCAAAGGCCAAAGGCCCAAAAGTATACATGGATAAAAAAGTCCCATATGCCTAAGCCCAACATTCCAAATTTGAAAAATCAAATCCCAATAATTAAAAATCCGAAATTCCATAGTTCATATGGGTTCCAAAATCTAGTCTTACAAATCCAATAACCTCAAAGAAAAAATCAATGAATCTAAAACTAGAATCCAAGGGTTGCAACCCCTAAATCCTAAAAATTGGCAATCTACTTGTACCCTAAAATTTTGCAATCCTAAATTCAACCAATCCAACTATTCAAGAAAAGATCTAACAAGCAATACCATAACAAATATTTGGGTACCAAAATGTAGTAATTCAAATACTCGCCAAAATCCAAAATCCCCCATCTAAGAGCATAAAAATTTGTGATCTCTTAAGCCAAAAGATCCCAAAATGCTAAACAACTAAAATCCACCATCACATCCAACAAAAGAACCCATATCTAAACCTAACATGGTGTATGAACTTGTTGGTCCAACTTCCCACTAGTCCTAAGACATTTACACATGCCTTTGTATTCCCATCCTTCCATGCACCCCTCTTACTTATCCTAATCCATTATCCCACATGCCTCCATCACTACATCCCTTACATCCAAACTTTTGTATATACATACATCCTTCAACTAACCTACATCCTACTCCATTTTCCTTAGTAGTACACTAGGAGAAGTTAACCTAGCAATCATCAAAACTCACAACATCTACTAAGTGCAACACTAGCAACACTAGTTGTAAAGGGTTTCAAGTCCCTTCAAAACCTATTTTTCCCTTATAATCAAAACACTAGCAACATGATCCACCCATACAACTATATTTAGGATAGTATCATCAAAACAAATGCTTGAATTAAAACATTAACATATCTAAAATATAAAAAATAAAAAATAAAGAGAACAATTATTCAAAGGAAAAAACAACTCCTATGGCACCTTGGACAAGTACCATGATGAAAACCCATTTTAGGTATCATGTGTGAATCCACTACCTATGTGTACCCTACACTTGGGGCAATCTTCTTCCAACAATTCATCCTATTCAACCTTTGCAATCATTAGTTAGTCATCTATATCATACTATCGTTACAACCCATCCACCTCCATCCCTGTCCATTCATACCTATCTTGGTTTCCACCTTTGACCTTGATAAATTAGTGGACAAGTTCTTAAGCACATGTCTTGGCAATCCTTCAATCTGTTTAAACATAATATTATACATGAGTTGCACACCTAGAGGATTGCATCCTTCCTATGTGGCATAGCCCTTGGAAATTGCATCATATATCCTCCCTTCACTCTTTGTGTAGAGTGGGGTTTCTCCTTAGCATTCAAACATTAACCAATCCTAAGCCTATCCCATAGAAAATCCAAGCCTGGAATATTATTCCCCACTCAATATTATTGATGCTTGAACCTTCAATATTGTGATCCCCTACCTAGTACCCAAATCTAATCTATGCTTTCAAGCCATCAACACAAAGCCTTCTTGACATCCAAACACACTAATAAAATCATAGAAAAATCTTGCTAAATTTAGCCAAGCATCCCAACACATATCCAAAAATAATTCATACATTTCATCTTTAATCTTGTTGAAATCTAAACCTTGTTTCAATCAATCAATTATCATCATTGGGATATATTGTTCCCAATCCTAGCATTGTTCTTGAGATATATTATTTCCACATCAACAATGCTATCATCATCGTCATCAAATCACTTTATTATTGGCTTTTAGCTTAGGGGAAAATCTTATTTTTCTTTTTATTGTTTTTGCATATTTGATTGCTTGCTTATGTGTGTTTTTTTTTTCACTTACATTGGCGAGTGAAACCTTGGGGCATATCATGACCAACATCATCATGGTTTTCTATATCATCGTACATAAGGTCATCTTCCTACTTGGATATTAGTCCCTCACGCACTTGGCTCATCATCACTTCGTTAGATTTATGTACCCTAGTGCATAACTCTAGTGATACAACAAACATCAATTGCTCACTAAAAATTCAACATATACCTACATCCAGATTTCATTGCATTGGTTTTTCAAAAAATCCATGATCCTTATCATGTGTTTATCATTCAACTTATCGTCACCTTATCCTATTCTTTACTAACATCGTCTCTTCCTTCCTTCACATCCTAATCTTCATAGATCTAGCCATCTCCCCTTCTTCCTATCTCTTCAAACCCCCTCCATCTTTCATCCCTTTGGACTTGGTTTGCCTTTCTAGAGAAACCTAGGTCCTATCAACTCGCTTGCCCTTTAGAGGGGGCATCCTTATCCCTCTAGCATCCTTAATTCATCCTTAAGTACTTGGGGCATCGTAAAATTCGAAATCCAACCAATCAATTGATCAATCAAAAGCCTTAAGTCAAAATTCTCAAGCACAATTTTTTTACTATTACCATCCCACCATGGTGTTCATGATTATCTTTTCTTCGAAGTGCCACTACTCCTTTTAGTCTGAACGACTTTTAATCACAATGACACTCTCAAAAAAGACAAATTGTGAACACATACAATCATCCTACCATCGTTCATAATAGATATATTCTATTTAAGATATCTATACTAGTCCTACTATACTAAGCATTAAACAAAACAAGCTATCATTCCTGTGTCCAATATCTAAGCAGAGCGTGTTAATTTGGACGCATTTGGCGAGCTGACAGAAGTGGGGGGAAAAGAAATCCGGCAAGCTGGATAATAGACCTTTTCTTAATTTGTAATGTCCTCTAGTTAGTTAGTCACTATCTTGTAAATAGACAAACTGGCAGGGCACGAGGCACCAAGTGCCGCCAGATTAACCACAGCAATCTCCACTTGCAACCTCCCCTCCTAATTCATGGCTGAGATTCGATTGGAATGTTCTTTCCAGTCAAAGAACCTGGAATACAAGGTCCGCGACCCGCCGACGTGTTGCCTCAACTCGCGGGAGCGATGACGTGGCCGACGTTTCGAAACCATAAACCCGTATTGGTAATGAGACAAACTTTAGATCTTCTGAATCCTATCTACGCTGAAGACCCGGCCGTAACCAACCACAAAGCTACAATTTTGTTAAACTCCCTGTCCTTTATATTATCAGCTGCTTCCTCCTGCATTTCTACTGCTGTAGAGGTCTTAAAGTTTTGGCGTCCATGATGATGAGAAACAACAATAGCGACAGTCTTCTCAACAGTACCGGTAGCGGTAGTACTAGTAGCAATAATAATAATACGGCGGTGGATTTATTGGGCCCCCGCAAGGGGGCGAGGAAGGGAGCAAAGAAGGGAAGAGGCGGGCCTGAGAATTCTCTGTGGAATTACAGAGGGGTGAGGCAGAGGACGTGGGGGAAATGGGTTGCAGAGATAAGGGAGCCCAACCGCGGGGCCCGCCTCTGGCTCGGCACATTCTCTACGGCCGAGGAAGCCGCCCGCGCATATGACCAGGCCGCTAAGATCCACTACGGCGCCTCTGCCAAGCTCAACTTGCCTGACACCACTTCTTCTTCTACAGATTCTCGTCAGCGCGGGATCGAATCCTCGCAAGAGCAGAACATTACGTTGGGCAGTAAGGAAGAAGAGGCGGAGCAAAAGGACAAGGCCGTGTCGGCTCTATCTGAATCCGAGCTGTCCGTGCAGAGTCCCTTTGATCTGGGTCTGCCGCCGCTGAGTCCGCAGAGCGACCTCTTCTTCTTCGGCGAGACGACGTGGAACAGAATGGACGACGCCTTTTCTGACGTGGCACCCGCTAAGTCTGCTGACGGGGCGCACAAGCTTGATGAGGTTTCGGCTTTCTATTACGACGGCTTTTCCCACTTGCCTACGTGGCCACCTCGCTTTTTCTGACGGCTTTGTTTCGTATCTGATTATGTGCTTGAACTCGTATGTACAATAGTCTGACGTGGCATCCCTAAACCCAATATTCTTCCGCCTTTTCCTCTTTAAAGAATTTCTAAGCCCTCCATATGAATGTTTAAAATTTCGAAGCCCTCTATTCAATTTTTTAAAATAAAATTTCGAAAATCTAAAATAGGAACAGTTTTCTATATGAATGTTTAAAATTTGAAAAAAAAAATCCCATTTTAACGAGGCTTTTCAAATATGCGTGTTACAAATATTTTAATAACTATAAAATCTTAAAATTTAAACCAAATTTCTACAAAGAAAAACATTATAAAAATCTTTTAAAATGAACTCCAATGTCTCAAAACTGTCATTGCTTATAAAAATGTATTGTAAAACTTTAGTGCCATTCCCACCACATATTCAATTTAGTTTTAACGTGTGATGAACCCATTTTAAGCAATTATTAGTCCTCAATAGGTAGGATTTATATTGGTTATTTATTAAGAGTTAAAGCACTAATTATTGGTATAATGGGAATCAAAAGTTTCTTGAATGTGGTGAGTTTGAAGGAAAGAACAATTTTTAACCATTATAAATATAATATAAAAGTTATAATATTTTAAAGAAAATAAGTATATTTTATAATTATGTGTTTTAATTATGGTAAGTAAATAATATAATAATTAGATTTAAATAATTATGAATTGAGATTAACAAATGTAAATACAAATTATAAAAAATTTAGTTTTATTGCATAATGTTGAATGTCTTTGTGGTAGATTTGAAAATGTGGAAATATTTAATAGTAAGATATGGAATTCTAGTATGAGATATGGGTTAGAAAATTTGTAGTTGATCTATTTTTTTATGTTTGTTTGCTGTTAGATGCAATCAAATGCAATTCTTCCTTGCTCTTGTATAATTATGTTTGCCTTAATACGATTATGTCTCTTGTTGACATGCATCTCTAGATCTTGTGTACCTATGATGATATATGATTTTAAGCCAATACATGATAATAAACACCTTTGGAGATTTTCTATTTGAGATTAAAGCATGATTTTTTTTAACTTTGAGTCAAATCCCTTTATTGTTTTATAAGAGTGAAAGTGAGAGACATGTGAATGCAATAAGCCTAAAGTTTTGTATAAATGCTTTCCAAGAACTAACTCCAAGATTCAAAATGTTTGATTATATGTTCTAGTGTCCTATGACTTGCCTCTAAATATAACATCCCATGCACTAAATTTTAATACTTTGACACATAGGTCGACTAACAATTGTCTAATCTAGTGAATGAGTTGGCTTGGCATGAGTAAAAAGTGAATTTAGATAAACAAGATGGGATTGTAGGTGTGGTTCAATTTAGGGAATAGAATCACATGTGTGATATAGTCTAGGATGGGGAAACTAGTAGTCCAATTAGGATGGATCCATACCACTAGGTATGAAATAGAAAGGGTGATGAATTTGCATGATTTTTGTAAGCTTGTGAGATAAAATAAAGCTTTAGAATAACATGTCTAAAGACAAGGCCAATGTGAATGTAAAATTAGTGGGAGAAAATGGTCAAGTATGCACTTTATTCTCTAAATTTTTGCCCTGATTTAGCATGCATGTGAACTACATGACTCATACATATTAAATTAAAGAAGGTAGTAATTTAAATATCAAGCCTATTAAAGAATGATACATAATAGACACCATTTTTTCTTCTTCATAGGGTTACATATCCAAACCTACACACATGGACACACCAAAGCATTAATAGCACTTGCACTAAACATAAATAAAAAACTATAATCATTTTGTATTTCATGTATTTGTGTCAACTTTTCAAATGAAAATAAAAAAAATTATGTGAGGATAGGGGCATGGGGATATAATTGAGTTACCCCCCATGAAACCATGTAAAAGGTTGTGAAAAAGATGAAGGTATGTCATGTAGTATAAGGTGGTTGGTTTGTAAATTGAAAAACCTAGTAGAATTCAAGAATCACAAAAATTCTTCTATCCTCCTCTTTCTTTAAATAAATGGGGTTATCAAAGAGGTATAAATATTGTAAGAAAAATTAGAAAACAAACCTACAAAAATAGATTTAAAAACTCACATAACTCGAGATATTTTATCTTGGAAATCCTATGAGAGGAAACCAACTTTTGGTAGTAGTAATTTCCCTACTGCCCATGGAATTATTTTTGAAGAAAAGGTACAAAAAAATGGGTGAAATATGGTTTCCTTCTACTTTCTTGTCTATCTTCTACAACTAATGAACAATTGAATTACAATTTTAAGACTCCTACTCTAATACTCTACTCAATCCTCTCATACAAAACACATTCTAAACAACTCTATTTATACTTTTCAAATGTTCAATTTTTTTGTTAGTTCCAAAGAAAAACCTCTCAAAGTTTTAAAGGTCATTATTTTGGTTTTGGTTTTGTTTTTGAATAGTTAATGGTCAAATTTTTGACACACAACCAACTTGGATCACTTTCAAGATGAAAAATTAATCTATGCCAATTTTGTGAGGCATGCCCATCTTTCAAAATGTAAAAATGATCATGTTGAAGATTTAAAAGGGAGAAGAGTATTGATGTGATACCCTTAATCTTATAGTATGCATAGAATTATAAGTAGCTAGCTTGTGATTACCTTAATTCTTAATTAAGTAATATGATTATTATATTCGTATTTAGATATTTAAGTCTGTTTGATTTGGATCGAGGTTTTAATTCACTATGCTGGAATGATGTTGATGCGATTAATTGAATTTTGATTAGCTGAATTCTATGATGTAATCATGTTCATAGGTTACTTATGAAAATGCAACCAACTGAGATGATTTCTGAGAAATACAAAATAGATAGATAGAAACAAATTCCACAAAAGTAGAGGGTAAACACAGAAGAACCTGAGATATAAATTTGGGCCTGAAACAACTGGACAAGGGTGTGGGATGCCCTAGATTGGATGAATGCTACTTAAGATTTGATTTGACACTCTTGTTGCTCCAAATCTTCAAGTTCTTCTCTCCCAAGGTCATTGTTGGAACTTCCTCTATTGCCGATACAATTCACTTTCCTTGACTTGACAAATTGTAGGGCTTGAATCCATGAAAGAGAAATTAGTTTTCAATCTTCCTCTGATTTTCTTAAGATTTATAAACCTACACACATGAAAGAGGGGGAAGAGTTGTGTCATATAGGGGCTTGCATAATTCAAACCCCATTCTGGTATTTCTATAGGTCCACAACAACAATGATGTAAAAAGAGAGTTTACCCTTGATCGAGCAGAGGCTAAATGATAAACAAGTGATAAATTGAAAAATTATTGTAACTTATCACTCAAATCTACATTCCTTGATGGACTGAAGTCATATACTCATCAGCTTCAAGGAGAAATTATTACTTGATTTGAAGTCTTGGAAGTGTTAGTACTTGTGCAATTCTTGCACACACGCCCTACTGAAAGCAGGGACCCTCTTTTTGCTTTTTTCCTTCTTAGGGTCCCGACTTCATCCCCTTAAGGGATGAGTCCCTCGGTCTTGGTCTTGAATCACCCATGGGCATAGATGAACTTGCTCTTTGAAGTACACTCTTGCAATTTGGAAATCATGAATCAACCCTTAGAATTCACCCTCAAGTTCAAAATTGTGAAAATTGGGCAAAATTGGCTAAGTATGGGGCACTTTCAAAAAATACGAGCAGGCTCGGATTACCTGAACCATAATACGGTTGGATAATTTGAGGTACCTCAGATTATCCAAAATCCGCCCTCTCTGCGCATACCGAAAATCTGGCCCCTAGTCGCATTTCCGAAAAAGGAAAAATGTCTTGTCATTCATTTATTGAGGTCATTAATGGTGCTAATTTGGTTTTATATTTGCTTTTGCCCCTCATTTTGGCTCATTCACATTTGGAGAAGCTTGAGAATTGTTTGGCCTTCACTTGTTGCATCATTGAAAGGATTGCTTATTTGAATTTAGGGGACTCCATAAGATTTCATTGCTTTCCATTGGTTTGCTCAGTATCTTCTCTAGGGTTTGGCGTTCAAAGGTATGGTTTCAACTTCATTCACTTGCTTGGCTTCCATTCTTAGTCACATTCAAGGATTCTTTGGTAATGAAGTGAATGGGCATGCATTCTAGGGTCATATTCGTCCAGTTTTTGCATTGATTATGATTTGTGTGGCGTAGATCCAGTTTGTGGTTTGCATTACAATTTCTAGGGCACAAATTGGGTGTGTTAGGGGTTCTTGTTTTAATAGATTCAGAAAATGTGTGTTGAAGGGCTCCTTTATTTTGAGTTTTGCACATCGAGTTTATGCTAGAGAATGAATGTTGTCCTCCATTTCATTGTACTTAAACCCTGAGCAAGGAAATTCTTGCTCGATGTGTTGAAAATGAACATAATGATTTACATCCTTAAAGCATTGCATGAAATTGCTCGAATCCCAGCTTGAAACCATTTGAACAAGTAATTTATCAAGACTATTTGACCAAATTTATGAACTCAACTTGAAAAATCCTTGAACTTAGCATTTTTTGACTGTTCGACAAAATCTTGAAGAATTCGAGCAAGCTCGGATTACCTGAGCCCTAATCCGCTTGGATAATTTGAGGGAGCTCGGATTAGCCGAAGGTCCTTCCATTGTGCACAAAAAATGGTGAGTTTCGGTCATTCCACCTGACCTCAGATTTTCTGAACTTCGGGTAATCCTATGCATGCCATAATTTCTAATTTCTTCCTAAATTTGTGATCAACGCTAATACTTGGATTTCACTATGAATTTGATGCTTGAGTTAGCTTGTGCATGGATGATCTAGCATTTTCTATATCTCATAGATTTCAATTTGCACGATGAATGTGAGTTGCTTGTGTCATCTGACTGACTTCGGTGAATTCAGGTAGGGCCGGATTGACCGATCCTTAATCTGTTCAGAAAATCTACCCAGGCTCAAATTCTCTAAAATTTCTATTTTAGGCTCAAATTCAATATAAAGATGGTGGATGCTAAATCTTGATGATTGCTAACAATGATTTATGTGCTTTAATGATGAGATGATCATGTTAGGAAGATTTTCTTGGTCAAAATGATAGTACTTTCCTTCTAGTAATTGTGGCTTTGTGTTAACAGATGCAGGCAATAGAGAGTCCTGATAAGACAATAAAGAACAAGGTTGCTCATGCATAAGAAGAAGTTAGAAGGAGGAAAGAGAGAATGAAGTATGATTTCAAGGGCATCTAGCTTGAGACAAAGATTACCTTTGCATGGTCGAGGATTGCAGACACCAACATGGGCCACATAGATTATGATGACTTCCACCAAAGAATGTTTGGGAAGGCACCTATTGAGCTTGCACAAAAGATCACCCATACATGACTTGCACAAGCAGTAGGTTTTCCACCCACACAAATGTGTCCCGAGTTAGTTTTGGAATATGCAAGGCACTATGATTCAAGGACAAGGATCATAGTTGGTCCTCAATGTAGAGTGATGGAAAACCTAACAGAAGAATCTATTGCAGAGGTTTTCAACATTGCCTCCCATCACAAGCTGATTGAAGAGATAAAAATTGGAGAGTTTACCAAATTCTATGAGGAAGACCCAAATAGAACCTTGGAGATAATGAACAATGCTTGGATTTTGAAGCCAAAGCCTCATTATTCAAAACTTCCCAAGCAGCTACACAAGAGTGATTTCAAGCAAGAGTATAATGATATCATAACTCTCCTTGGCAGAGTCATGGGAGTGGATGAAGCACACATATTCCAACCTTGGATTTTCTGCCCTATTACTCAAATTGTTGCCAACAAGCATTATCACTGGGCAAGGATCATCAACAATAACATAGATGCCCAATTGAGGAGTGTGTGAGAGACTAACAAGTTCACCGTGACTTCATATTTGGTGTATATGCTAGCCCATAAAAAAAAATACAAAGGTCTCAACTGTAAAGGGGTCTTGTGGCAAGATAGAATATGGGATGTATATCCCCAGTTGCAATATAAGACATCAAATTACTGGAGGGCCAATGATGCTTTCTTCATGTATATCCATAGATTGTTACAAGATTCCCTTCACATGACCTGATCTCTGTGGATGCAATGGATCTGATAAAGAATTATGGTCAGTGGTTTATTCAGTTCCAAAGGTTCACATATACCAGAGTGCAAGGATCGCTAGTAGTTCCCCTTAGATTGCCAAGATATCCCACCAACAAGCTCATCCTGTTGGAATTGACTAAACAAATGGTTGGATTTGAGGAGGTTTTGCAGAGAGGAAACATAAAGAAGTAAGGATTGGGATCATAATTCCCATTGAGAGTAGGAGTGTTAGAAGCCTTTCCCTCTATTTAGAGTTCCCAAAATTCAGAGAAAGAGATGACTCAATTTGAGTTATATTCCCATACTAATAGAGGTAATTTTGATCCCTATGGAAAGGTTACCAAGCAGGAAAACATGACTTTTAGGCATAAAGACCATATTGAAGATTATTGTAGAGATGAGTGGGAAGTCCTTCAAAGAAGATTCTCTAGGTCACCTTTGAAATTGATTAGATTGTATCGAATTGTAGAAATACCAGACCAGGTGGAGGATGATGAAGCATATCTCCTTCAACATCACAATTATGAGCCCTATAAGAATAGGCATTTGCCTCCAATTAATTGGTTTGAGGAGGAGGTAACTTATGAAGGGGTAATGGAGGTGTTCCCCAATATAGGTATCTTTTCTTCCTTTGGAGGAGGAACTGAAGGTACCACCATATTCTTAGGTCTCAAAAAAAAAATTCTCTCATACGTAGAAAGGTAATTACATGATTACCTCTTTGTCTTTTATAGGGCAATGGAGGTGGAACCACAACATACATTCTAGGTGGATGAGGGAGGATACATAGTTTGGACTGAGGTTCATCTACTACTTGTGGGGTAGGATAAACATCCATTAAAGTTATAGTAGATCGAGGGACCTCAAATGAGATGTTACTAAGGTATAACTCATCTATACACTTAGCTTTACACTTTTGATATGATATGAAAAAATGATCCTGATGAGGCTTACTAGGTTCAATAGGTTGATGCCAAAAATAATCTAGTTAAAAGTTTCCATGAGAGGCCAAAGGTTTAAACCCACTATGATAAATAGTGTGTATCTCTTCTTCAAATGGTAACTTCACGCATTTGTGGATAACCGATGGGACCACATTCATGGAGCATGACTATGGATAGCCTAACTTCAAACAAAATTGGTCTGACATTGGAATAATGGTAAATGAAACATTCCACTATTTTTGTCCAACTTTTATTGAGAGAGTGATCAAACCTATTAGAGAGTGAATAAAACTAGATGTTTTTTTAACCATGCTTTCAATTACTCATAATTATCTTTGTAAAGCTCATGCACAAATAATAATTCTTTAGTGATCACATTTTCTAGACACACAGGATCAATGAGTATCCCCCTTGTGGGTTTGTCATTAATTTGACCAATGATATAGAGGGGGCCATTAGGTGCATTTATGGATGCATCAATATTTGCAAAAGCAATGTTAGATAACAAATTGGTCTAGCCCTTATGAGGTTGAACGTATATTGTGTTTACAATGTTGGATAAATCATCATCTTCTTCATCATTATCACTACATTGCACAAAGTTTGTTGAATGAATTGGTAATGGGTTTGTGAATATTTGCAAGTTTTGGTTAGGTGGCCAAATTGATTTATCTCCTTTTTCATTAACATCGGCCAACTAGATTTGATTAGAGTCGATGAGGTCTTGTACTTGGTGCTTAAGACACATGTATCATTTTATATCATGTCTACATGATGATATTAAAAAATTGATTTTGTGTCAAATTTTTGTGGTAAAGGTTTACTTATGTCAACATGCCTAATTGTAAGGAGTTGAACCATGTTCTTACTTAAAAACTACAACATTATCACATGAAGAGAATCAAGCAAAGGTGAAAATTGCCTATCTCTCGACCTAAATTGATAAGGATTTTTAATTGCAGCAACAACATGTGTTTCAATGTTATTGGTGGTTTGAGGAGTGTTTATCTTAATGAAGTTTTTTTCTTTTTAAATGATGGGTAATTATTTTGAGGCACATATTTAGATTGACTAGTAGGATGCAATGAAGGTGTTTCTTCATACTGACTAACCAATATATGATAACCATGAAGATCCATATACAAGTGTATAAAGGATGGACACTTCATCAATAATATATTTTCTTGAATACTAGATTGCAAGTTTCCTATAAACACTCTTTGAATGTTAGCATCAAGAAGACTATAGGATATTTGTGAGTAAAGTGATTGGTAACATCCTATAAAGTCTATTATCTTTTCTTTAGGTCCTTGTTTACAATGACCTAAGTCTGTTAACATCACTTGAGGACAAATTTTTTCTTGAAAATGTTGGAGAAATGCACTAAAAAGTTACGTGAATGAGGTTATTGAGTTGTTTGGTAATGAGAAAAACCATTCCAAGGCCATGTATTTCAATGTTATAGGAAAGGATTTTGCTAAGATCGCATATTCAAAATAAAGTCACTACATAATGTGATAAAAGTTGGCACATGGCTGTTAGGATCTCACTTACTATTATACTTTTCAAATCAAGGTATTTCAATGTTTTGTGGTATAGGGGTTTTGAGGATGGCAAACAAAAAATGGATTACGTGTGAGATATTGTAGATTTTTGTCATTTTTTTGAATTTAGTTTTAGGTTAAAGTTTGTTTTTGAATTGATGTCATGTTTTGCAAAATTTGAATTACTGGATCGTTGGATGATATGTTTTCAAAGTTTGTTGAATATGGTGAACTAGTATGAATGACTGGTGGGGTTATTATGTTACATGCTTATGAGAGTGATATACATGGTGGTGTTATGGGTGAGGTGAAAAGACTACAAGGATTCACCCTAGGAAGTTCTAAGGTTGTACTTAGGCAATTGGTATAAATTGTATTGTCAATACTATGACTGGATGTGTAAATATTGGAATAAAAGGCACGATTGTGGGAAAGGAAATTTTTTTTCCTACTTGGTTTTGAGCATTGGTGAATGCTTGAGCACAACTAGTTGTCGTAGAAATGTTAGCATCTAATATGTGATCTAGAGTATGCAACACTTCTATTCCTTAGGAATCATTTATTAACTTCCTAAGGTTGTCCAAAATAGGCACTATCTCTCCAGCTAAAGGCTCAGTACTTAGGAAGTCTTGAAGAGCTTCTAAATCCTTATCCAATTATTTTAGTTTCTTTTTAGGGACATGGGAAATAGTAGCCTCCAATTCCACATGAATGTTGGGTTGTGAGGAAGGGTTAGTGCAAGATCATGATGGGCCAAAAAGGGCCTCTAAGTGGCAATGAAAATACATAAAAATAGACTTAAGCAAATTCACATAAGAATTTGAATAGGTTATTAACATAATTTGGAAAATATGTAGGAATATAATTTGTAGCAAATTGAGTGTAGTTTTGTAGGATACTAGGTCTTTTTGGAAAAAAGTAATTTGATTTGGTGAAAATTTAAAATTTCAATACAATACTTTAAAAATTGGAAAAAAAGTAGGTATTTGTCTGGCCACCCTAAGTATGAGAATTTTTTTTTTCCAATTATTTCAATATAAGTAGAGGACACATGCCCAGATGCAACACATATTTTTTTGTAATTTTTTTGCAAGTAAATAATTAGTCATGATTTTTCTACTAGGAATTTTAAAAATATTAAAAATCATTTGTCTAACCACCCTAACTTGGTAAAAAATTTATGAAATTAAATTTTATTTTTTTAGCTATATTTTGTGAAGCATAGAGTGTGACACATGTTTCTAATTCAAAAAATGTATAATTGTTGAACAGTTACAGGTATTTTTCAATCAACCCATTAATCAGGACTTTACACATAGTGTATGTAGAAAATAAATAATAATATCTATTAAATTTAAAATAAAGCATATTTTATGAGATCAAGATACCAGTAAGAAAGGTGGATTTATCCCGGATGGGGATGTGTGCTTTGCGTTTTGAGCATGCGCCTGCGACCATCCTGGTCAGGGCTGCATGTTGAGCTTCATGAGTGCATGGTATTGTTTCTTGGGCGTTCGTGTTCTTGGTGTTGAGAGCTGTGAGGGGGTGGGTTTTTTCTTGTGTTTGTAGGGGGGGTTGTTTCTAAAGAATTTTGTTTTATCCTTTGGTTTTTCATTGTCATTTTTTTTGTTTCCCCGTGGGTGGTGGTATGGGCATTGTCACGCTTGTGGTTTAAGTACAGTCTTCTCTCTATGCGCGGACTCTACCTTGGTCGCGTGGTGTATGTGGATTCTCTTTGTTTTGGCACTCCTTTGGTTGTGTGGGTGGTGGTTGGTGTGTGTTGGTTGGGTGCATTTGGAAGTGATTTGTGGGTCACTTTCTTGTGGGGTGCACATTGTTTCTCATCTCGGGACTTGGGTGGTGTGCCTCTTGCTGAGGGTTTTGTCCAAGGCTTTTATTATGACCGTGAATGTTGTTTTGACTATTGTGATAGGGGATGATGCTATGGAGGAGGCTAGTGATGGGGTTCCTTCTTAATCTTCTCCTGGAGTGGGTTTGACTCGGTTTGGCATGTTTAAATTACAAAAGATTAATGGATGCTTGGAGAGGGCTTAGGTTCGCCCGGTGGTGGTGATCCAATCAGAAGATGTGGCAGAAGACCTTGAATATTTCAGCAAGCATGTCTTGATTTGCAAGTTTTTGGGGATGAGGGTTTCTCTTCCTTTCCTTGACCCCTAGATCTGCAAGACATGAAATACAAAGGGTGATTTTGACATCCTGTTAGCTTTGAACAACTTTTTCTTGGTTGATTTTTCATGTATCTCAGATCAAAATAAGGATTTTGAGGGTGGCCCATATTTTTATAATCAAGTTGGACTATTTATGAAACCATGGCATGCTAGTTTTATTCAACAGAAGAGTTGTTGTCCAAGGCTCCGATTTGGGTTCACTTTCCTCGACTACCGCTTGAATGTTGGAGGAGAGATATTCTATAATCAATTGCAATGTCACTGGGGAAACTGATTGGCCCCTCTTAGCAAACTTTGGAGGAGAGGATTTTCTCCTATGCTTGTGTTTGTGTGGAGATTGATTTGACAGTGGGAACTAGCTCTTGGACTCAGCTGATAGATTATGAAACTTTGTTGTTTAAATGTTGATTATGCCATGAGTATGGCCATCTTCAGAGGAGGTGTCATCATGCTCCTGGTGCTTGTAGTTCAAGTAATGTGATGGCTCCATCAAATCCAAGAAATGAAAAGGGGAAATGACTCCGTACAAAGATGGGTTTGTTCCTGTTAGGCCTCGAAATAAAAACTAAGGTCAAAAGAGGACTTTAAGGGACCGCCAAGAGGAGGGGATGCTTAATAGGTTTGATGCGCTGGATGACTTAGTCCATGAGGAGGGGATAATTCCTAACATGCATGTTGATGCTCCCCCTTTTATTGATCATAACCTTGAACCTATGGCTATTTCTTCTTTCAATCTTGGCCTTGTGGAGTCTCCTGGGGTGGATAACGATTCTACTGCCCCTTCCCCTGATGTTGGGCTTGGAAACTCTTGTGTGTTGGCTGGCACTTCTTTGGTCTCTGTTGCTATTGGTGAATGTCTCGTTGGAGGTTTTGGGTCTGGATATTTTGGAAAGAATAAAATTTTTGCTTCTTCCCCTATTCTGGGTTTGTAGCAAAAGCCTCTGAGAAAGAGTGCTCCTAATAAGTCCCAGAGGATGGGTCAGAAGAAGGATTAGGAAAAAATTAAGATAGCTGGTGAGACATTGGTTGAATTTGGGTCGATGAAGACATTGGATACTCACTTCTCCCACCCTTCACAATGATTGTGTTATTATGGAATGTAAGGGGTATGAATGGTATTCCTAGACAAAAGGCTATTCGAGATTTGGTTTGTGCTCATTCTCTGGATTTGGTTTTCCTCAAGGAGATGAAGTTATCTGTGGATAGTATGATTCAGTGTGCATCTAAGATTTGGAATAGAGGTTTGTTCCAATGTGTGGGTGCATAGGGTAGCTCTGGGGGTCTTGCTTGCTTTTGGGATCCTTGGCAGATTTCTCTTGTTTGGTGGTTCTCTAGTAGATTATCTATCTCTCTTGTTGCAATTAGTTTGGAGATGAGGGAAATAATTTTTCTTTCCAACATTTATGCACCAATGAATGTTCTTGGTAAGATCTTATTGTGGTCTCATAGATCAATTTTCTGAGATCGTTGGATCCTTTTCTTCCCTAGATTATGGCAAGTGACTTTAATGCAATTGCCTCTTTAGAGGAAGAAAGGGGGGTGTGCTTTGTTGGACCCCTCCTCTAATCTTCTAAGGGATAATTTGGCTTGGCTTGGGCTTGTGGATATCAAACCTTTGAATGGAATGTTTACTTGGAATAATAGGAGGCTTGGGGATGATGCCATTTCTGAAAGGTTAGACAGGTTTCTTGTTTCCTATCTTTGGGTTGGAGACAAGTGGTTGTCAAGTTCTAAAATTTTAGATTGGCGGGGATCAGACCATTGGTTGATTAAGTTCTCAACCCGTCTAGCTAGTGCTTCCAAGAAGCAGACTTTTAGATTTCAGCTTATGTGGCTCAGGGAGGATGGTCTTCTTGACTTGGTTTCTAGATGGTGGAATGAAGGACGACCTACTTTTGGTACGGCTATGTACTCCTTTGTGAAGAGAATGCAATATGTTAAGTATAAGTTGAAACATTGGAACAAGTATCAGTTTGGGAATGTGTTTCAAAAGAAGAGAGTTGCCCAGGAGTGCTTGGATTCTATTACCAGGCTGATTCGAGATCAGTGCCTTGATGCGAGTTTGAGCAGGCTTGAGGATAGTGCAGTTAAAGACCTTGAGGAATGGGAACATCGTGAGGAAATAGTTTGGAAATAGAAGGATCATGTAGATTAGCTTCAGGAAGGGCATAGGAATACTTCTTTAATAACTTGGCGAAGGCTCAAAGACAGGGTAACATTATTTCTTCTCTTCACTCTCCTAAGGGCTTTGTTCTTTCTTCCTCTTTGGAGATTTCTAGGGAGGTGGTTTGTTTCTTCTCTGCTCTCTTTTTGATGATTCCCTACCTGCTAGTGAGGAAGAAGCTTCTATTTTGGCTTGTATTCCTCCTTTAGTGACTATGGATATGAATGCCTCTTTACTTAAACCTATTTCTTTGAAGGAGTTGGAGGATGTGGTGTTTCAACTGAAAAAAAGGAAGGCTCTTGGTCTAGATGGTTTTTTTACTGAGTTCTTTTAGGAATTTTGGGAAGTGATCAACCTTGATCTTTTGGAGGTTGTTCATGAGTCTTTAAGGAATAAGCAAATGTTGTGTGCTATGAATGCCACATTTCTTGCTCTTATCCCAAAATGTGAGGGTGCTAATTCTCTGGATTTTTTTCAACCAATTGCTTTGTGCAATGTGGTGTATAAAATTATTACAAAGTTAATTGCTAAGCATCTAAAGCCATGGATGGATAAGTTGATTTCAGAGGAACAAGGGGGCTTCGTTGTGGGTAGAAAATTTTTGGATGGAGTGGTTATAGCAGTTGAGACTTTTCATTGCATGGCCTCTTCTAGAGAAAAGGCTATGCTTATAAAGATGGATATGGCCAAAGCCTATGACAGAGTTAAATGGGGTTTTTTGTTTAAAATTCTTAGAGCCTTTGGGTTCAACAGTGAGTGGATTGATTGGGTCACGAGTTGTGTGATGACTCCCTCCTTTTTTGTTCTCATAAATGGGGAGTCCTTTGATCTATTTGGTGCTTCTAGAGGTCTACGACAAGGGGATCCCTTATCCCCATACAAGTATTCATCTTGATGGCTGAGGGATTAGGAGGTACATTAAGTCTCGTGTTATGGATGGGCACATCTAGGGATGGGAATGGAGCAACTCCCTCCCTCCTCAAACTCATCGTCAGTTTGTAGATGATACAAATTTGATGGGTGTGTCCAAGGTGGATGAGGCGGTTTCTTTTCAGAAGACTTTGGATTGCTACTTGGCTACCTCAGGCCACAACATTAATGAAAGTAAGTCTTGCATTTATTTCTTTAATACCCACACACTTATTTAGTATCGCATTGCTAGGATCTTAAGGTTTTAGGTGGGGAAACTTCCCTTCATTTATCTCGGTATCCCTTTGGTTGTACACCCACTCCCCAAGTGTTTTTGGTAGGATGTGATCGATAACTTTTGCAGGTTGGTTTGTCATTGGACCTGTAGATGGCTATCTATAGCTGGTAGAGTTACTTTGTTGAATTTGGTGGTGCAGGCCCTTCCTTTATATAGGTGCTTCGTGTTGACTACTCCCTTAAGCTTCATCAAATATTTTGAGGGTCTCTGTAGGCAGTTTATCTGGTCAGGTAACCTCCTTTCGAGGAAATGGAGCTTGATTAAGTGGGAAGTTGTTTTTTGGCCAAAGCAAGATGGTGGTATGGGATTGCACAAGGCAGATTGGAATGGGAAATATTTGGCTACTAAGTTGTATTAGAGATGGTGCTCAAATCAACATCAGTATTGGGCCAGGATCCTTACCTTCAAGTACCTTGGGGATGTGGATGGTGCTAAGGTTCCTCAATTTAGTCTTATGGGGAAAGGTTCTATGATTTGGGATACTCTCAAGAGGGGGGCTAAGTTGGTTAAACAAGGCATGTTTTGGATCTGTAATAGAGGTTCTAATGCTCTTTTTTGGTATGACTCATGGGATGGTTTCTTTCCTATCCTCTCTTCGCATCCTCACTTGGGGGATCTATGTAGGATTTTTGTTTAGGTTGGTTGGAGCAGAGTGATGGATTTCAAAGCGCCTCAGGCTTTGGGGCAGACTATTGTTTACAAGTGGAAGGACATGTATGAATGGCCCCAAGGTGGCTCTTTGGAGGATAGGAGGGATTTTTTTTCCATTTTTGCTGATAGATTTTTTTTATTCTCTTTTAGAGTGGGATGTGCTTGCTTGGGGTCCAGATCCAAAAGGGAAGTTCACTATTGCTTTTGGGTATCGTGTTTTGGATAGATTGGCCTTGGGAAGTGTTGAGGCTTCGTGGTGGAAAAGCATCTGGAATAAATTCTCTTGGCCTAAATGTAATTTATTTTCTTGGTTGGTGGTGCATGGTAGGTGCTTGAATTAGGATAACCTCTGTAAGTGAGGCTTCCAAGGTCCTTCAATATGTTTCTTATGTCTGAAGGATGTTGAGAAAGTTTCTCATCTTTTCTTTCAATTCCTCTTTGCTAGGTCTATTTTTCATTTTTGGTGAGGGGCCTAGAATTTTCAATGCAGGCATCCTTCTCTTGATGAGTTTTGGAAAAACATTGGGCCCATTCCGGTGAAGACTTCATTTTTCTACATAGCTTGGCCTATTATTCCTAGTCTGATTATTTGGCACATCTAGTTGGAGCGCAACCACAAGATCTTTCTAGATAAGAAGTTTTTGGTGGGCCAAGTTTGGTCTTGCATTCTTGGGGGCTTTACAGAAGACTTTGTATGCTAAATGTGATCTGTCGGTCCCAATGGATCCTGGCGATACTGGAGTGATTCGTAACCTGAGGATTTTTGTTGTTGGTTCTGGAAGGCCTAAGAATGGGAAGAACAGGTGTTCATGAGGAAAGGTCTTTAGGGGAGGGCATTGGCAGCCCCCTCCAACCAGAGTCCTAAAAATCAACACTGATGGGCTGCAAGGGGTAATCCTAGGCATGCTGGCATGGGTGGGGTGGGCATAGATAGTTATGGGGTGGTTGTGTTCTTCTTTTCAGAGTATAAAGGGTAACACTCCAATAATAGTATGGAGGATTTGGCTATTCTTTTGGATTTGAAGAGGGATTTTTCCCTTGGCTGGAAAAAGGATTATTTGTGAGTTAGATTCTCAGGTGGTGATTGATCTGATAAATAGGAGGTAGTTTGAGGATGTTAGTTGGAAACTTGCGGTGGTGGCCAAGCAAATCACCAGTCTTGGATAAATTTTTGATTCTATCACCTTTTTTCATATCCCTCGGGAATGGAATAAGGTGTCTAATGGGTTGGCCAAATGGGCTTCTAAGAAGAATGAGACATGGTTGGTGGAAGATTTGGAGGATTTGGTCATGAAGGATATGAGATGTTGCATGAACACTTCTTGATTTCTTTTATGATTGTTTCTTGGCCCTTTGGGGTTTCTCGATGCTTTTGTGTAATGTTCTTTTTGATTAATAATTTTTTTACCCTCTTTTATTAAAAATAAATAAATCATATTTTATATTGGTAGAATACTAACAATTTTTTTAATAAACCCTTTTCGTTTCATCAAATTCAAATGAAAAAAAGTTGTTAGCATGAAGGGTGAAATTTGAAAAACTATTACAACGCATGTTAACACATTGGGATAGTTGACTTCTTAGGTTGGACACCTCGAAGTCAAATCCAAAAACAATCCCGAAGAAAAATGGATATCCGTTATTAAAGATATCCGATAGAAACAAAAATTTATTTTTTAAAGTAAAAAAAGGGATATCTAATTTTTAAAGTAATAAAGGAATATATGGTTTTTAAAGTAAATAACAGATATTTGTTTCTACCTTTAAGAAACAAATATCCATTTCTTTTAATTAGAAATATTAGTATATATAAATATCACTATAGATTAAAATATAACATGTTATAATATTAATATATATTTAAAATATTAAAATATATATAATATTAGCCTGCCCGGGTAGCGAAGTTGGCTTGGGCCATGGGTTTTCTCCCCATAGGTCTCAGGTTCAACCCCCCACTCTCGTGGTTGGTTGGTGGGCCTGTATGTAGGCTATGACGTCCACCTGCAAGGGGGCTAGTCTCGCCCTAACTCACCCCAGGTATTCAAGGTATGGATTGTTGGGCCATTCCGCTGAGTCGTAGGGACACCCCTGCTGCATAATATATATATATATATACACTAGGAAATATTAATATTAATATAATATACATATATTTAATATAAACATTGTATGTTATATTATATATAATAATATAATATTTTATAAAAAAATTATTTGATGGAAGGGATATCCATTTCTTTTACTTAGGAATATTAATATATATAAATATCACTATACATTAAAATATAACATGTTATAATATTAATATTAATATAAATATTAATATATATATATAATTTATAATATATACTATGATAAATTAATAATATTTTATAAAATAAAGATATATATTATTTTATATTAATATATAATATATAAAAAAATTATTATATAATAATTATATAATAATAATTTATAATATATAATATATGATATATAATATATATCATATAAAATAATATATTAAATATAAAAAACATAAAGCTTTTTTAATATTAAATATTTATTTTGGAGAGCTTTTTTAAATATTAAAAGCTCTAAAAAACGGATATCCGTTTTGGAGAACTTTTTAATCTACATGTACCTCTCTAAAATAGATATCCATTTGAGAGAGCATGTTTTTTTAAATATTCAATTTGTTTTTTTATATTATATGGTATATTATAATAATATATGTAATATATATATATAATATATCATTTATTATATTATATATAATAATATATGTAATATATATAATAATATATATTAATAATAGTTATATTATATATAATAATAATATAAGGAATAAATACAGGTAAGTATTCATGGCGCTCTGTGTTCCCTACCCTCCCATTAACAAGGATTTTTCAGAAACCAAACTTGGAAAATGACAAAATTCACCTCTGTGAAGATTCCAAGGTAGCTCACAGTATGCACATGTTCCCCTGCATATGCATCAAGGTAGTTTGCAGGTTGCACATGTTCTCAACGACTCTTAAGAAGAAAAGTCATGACAAAAAAAAGACCCCCAACCTATAGAGGAATCTCCATGAGGGAAACCCTCAAGCAAGAGATGCACAACCAAGCCACTTTTCAATAAGGCATGGAATGGTACCAGAGGACTAACTTCATTCCCAAATAATATTTGTCTGAAAAAAATTGCACCAAAAAAACTAGTCAAGCATCAAAAAATGTGGTTCAGGGAAAAGAAAACCTCATTTTGAAAACCCTAGGGGAATTCAACAACAAAGCATAGATGGGTCGCAAAAAAATCTAGAAGCAAGCTAAAATAGTCTAATCTAACCCCTCCTGCTCCATCAAACACTAGAAGAAAAAGATCAGTTGGTGTCATTGACGTCACATTCTCTGAAGACTCTCTGAATCCCCAAATCTAGGACCTTTGCCAACGAGCTTTGATTTGTAAAGTATGGAACTTTACTCTTGAACATGATATTTTATCATATTGGGTAAATGATCAATGACCAAACACCACTGATACATTTTATATAGAAAAGGGAAAAGGATTTTTGTGGTTATTTTTTCCTCTAAAGAAGATAGGGATAGGGTGTTCAAAATTAAGTCATGGATCCTACGAGGATTAGGCCTTTATATCCAATCATGGCTTCCAAATTTTGATCCCTCCACTGCTACCATAAAGTTTATACCATTTTGGGTGCAACTTCATTTGTTGCCTTTGGAATATAGGGAACTTGAAATTTTGGAAACCTTGGGAAACCAAATGGGAATTTTTCTAAAATATGACTACTCCTTTTTTGCAAATCTAAAAGACCCTACAATGTTATGTGTTCTCATTGATGCCACAAGAATTTCCCAAAATCCTTTCAAATTCATACCAAAAATGGAACATGGGATCAACCCATTTCAATAGAAGGCCCAAAATCTATCTATGCATCATGTCATTTACCTGAACATTCTAGCAAAGATTGCCCAAATAGAAAGGAAGCTCTAGAAAAGGACCCTGAGTTCTTGGATCTAGATAGCAACATTGCCATCCTTCTTGGTGAACATTCCAAAAATTCAAATGCTTCAACCCAAATGGACCTACTCATGTTTCTAGAGTTAAATACCATCAATCCATAAACAACCTCTCTCAACAACTAACCCATGAACAAAAGCCCAGTAATAAGAGAGAAATCCACAAGGGTTTGTGAGGTTCTGAAACATCTCATCAAGGCTTTAGAGACTCCTGAGCATTTGAAAATTCAAAACTCAAGGAAAGTAATGGTAGAATCTAATCTTTCTCTACATGAGCCAAAAAAGGAGGGGTCCCAACCTATTCCTCAACAAACTTTCACCACAACAAATGGTGAAACAACCATTCAGGAAATGGTTCATCCAACACTACTAGAGGTTGGAAGAATTAATCAAGAAAACTCACTAACTAATAAGGGCCAATCAAAGTTAATTCTGGAGAAAATACAAGAAAATCCCTCCTTTTACATCATTAATTCCCTGACCACATCATCTGAGGAGCTGGAAGATATGCTAGAAAATGTAAGGGAAGATTGTAAGGAAACTTTCAGCCATTTTATGACAATTTCCACATAACCCAAAATATATATTCATGCAAATAAGTACTTGGAATACACATGCAAGAGAATAGACAACATACCCATCAAAGATGACACAAGATATACCTTGGGAAAACCCTCAAGAGGGAAAAACCCAGCCTCCAAAATTATCCATACTCCATCATATTAATCAATAATAAGCAAATATAAGAGTTACAATGAACACTTTTGAAGCATCAAGCCCTCCAATGCATTCCCATGTGTCCAAGCATGAATCCACACATCCCATGCCATGCTTCACAAATGCACTCCTCAAGAAGACTTAATAATGAGAGTCAAACCACTTAGCCCAACCTAAACCACTACACATGTGTTTGCTTTTATAGACACAAGCTCACACAAAATACAACTAGTGGTAAGGTGAAACCATGTACCAAAAAACCATGTGAATACAAAACCACTAACATCTTATTTACTATTGGGTACTAAGACATCAATTTATTTAATATTTCTCCAATATTAAATTATTATCGCATGTCTCCCACACATTAAATAATAATACGATGTTACAATACAACATCAAGTGGACCCCATATAATTACCTAGTGTGATTAATCACACCACCAAGGTGCATCACAACTAAATAGTTATTTAATTACAAAATTATAATAAATCAATTTATGTAATGGTGTACAACACCATATCCCGACATTCTCCCACTTGTTGTATACATTGCATAAGGGATCAATACATTAAATACATCATCATAGCCATACATGAAATCACATGAATCTCCAACATGCTCTCATGCTCCATCAAGATACCTGCAATAAGAACAAAGTGATCACCATCTCAAGCAATAAATCCTCTCATCCTCTAATGTGCCACCTATAGAAGAAAAGCAACATGCCAAGGTGAAGATGCACAAATCCATGAGCACAAGCATAAAATCCAAGTGATAAAAAAGGCTCTAACCAAGCCATTGTCAACTAAAAAACCCACACAATTGGAAATAGCATCCACAACACATGTTAATACATCCAACCATCCATACCTCCAAGGTATCAATACATCAAAAAACTCATGCCAAGAACATATGCAACCTGTAAACTGCAACCACAAGCTCCCTGTATAAAACCTGTCAATGAAGAACATACATATCCAAGAACTCCCACTGCATAGGTAATATCAAAGTACATCAAGTCTACCAATCAACACTATACATCAAGGTGTGATAAGTAAATCAAAGCATGAAGTACCAAGAACAATAACAATGACCCACACATGCAACCCAAAGAGCTGCATAATCTCTCACAACATGTTGCCACCATCCTCCCCAAATCATATGAACATGAACATCCATAGAAGGAACCATGAAGAGAGAAAACTTTAAACTATAATTTCCTCTTACCAACACCTCAAAAGTGTAATTTGTGTCAAGTATGATCTCCTAACAACCCCAAATGAAAATCCTCAACAATAACCATAACACTCAATCTCATAGACCAAGTATAACATATGAATCAATGTAACAATGCCAAAATGGATGCAATCCTCTCTAATAAAGAAGATCAAACTCAAGGTAACCATCCCCATAACTATAAATCATCCCATAAAACATCTCCTAACAATCCTCATTGAAGAATGATATCATCAACTCAAATGCACAAGGAGATAACCATGCCATAACATCCCTCAAAATGAATCCTCTAGAACTAACTATCCATAGCCCAAGATCCATATCTATGAAAGATAAAGCATATAAACCCATGATAAACCATTCTCAAATGAGTATCCATAATCAATCATCATGAATCAACTCAATCCCATGAGAATCAAAGCACGAAACATAACACATCTAAAAGATATAATGGGAAAATACCTCTCAAATAATAAACTATTGAGTAGGCCAAGAGTGGGGAATGAGAATGATCCTCTAGGATAACTAAGCCATCATGAATCAATCCAAGAACAATATCCTCTATCAGTCTATAATGAACTCATGTCCATAATCAAGTGAAAGCTCCTTAGTCTTCCTACTGAAACCTCCAAAGAGTAACCATCTCAAGCAAGTGTCTCTAATCACAAGAGAATTGCAACAATCACCTATGTCTCCAAGTATCCATGAGTACCTGGAACCAATAAATCCATGTCAAAATCCAAATGCAACATAGCACCATCATGAAGTAATTGAGCAAATGATCAATGTACCCAATACAAAGAGAACCACTACCACGATCAATGTCAAAGCTCCAATCATGAATCAGGAACATAAACATGACATCCATGATCTAACCATCTCCTCCTAGTAGATCACATGCACCATAACATATATACATACTAGTATCAAGAGAAAAATTACCATGCCAAACTCTAAATGTGTATCAAGAGTAAACCATGACATGCTATCAAAAAATCTAAACCAAGAAAACATACCCTCAATCACATGAAGATAACCATACTAATGATGCATCCACATCACTGCCGATAACTCCCACTAAACTATGATACAAGCTACACATGACATCATGACAACCATCCTCTCCATGAAGATCATCCAGGTATGCACACACTCAACTGCAATATCAGTAACATACAAGTGAAACCAAGATCTCCAAGCCAAGAAGAAACATACAACCGCCAAACCATCATAAACATATCCATCACCACCAATCCATCACTGTCAAAAGCTCCCACTGAAAGTATATAACCAATGAATGTAACAAGATATCATGACATCATGATAACAATCTCCTAATGAATATCAACCAAAAGTGCCCTCACATAATCAAAGAACTCAAATGCAACATGAGCTCCTCAATAAGAAAGCAAAGTAAACCATGATCCTCATACCAAGAAGATACACCACCACAACCTGAATCAAGAACTGATCCAAAACCACATAAAATGCACCTACATAAACCATCATGACATGCCAAAGTCTCTAAAGTACAAGAAACATTCATGACACCATGATCACCAGCAAATGCACCAACAACTCAACCCAATGGTCTCCCACATATCTGCATAACATAGTCAACTACATAGGTATCATATCATGAATTTACCTGGTAATACCATCTCGCCTCCTCAACATGACATCAATAACTATCAAACCAAGTGACTAAGCCAAGCCACCAAAATTAAAAATGCATCAACAATGAAACATCTATGGGTAGACAACCCATGTCCAAGTCATAGGTGCAACAAGTAAGTATAGACTGCCTACAATGTTACACAACTTGTAGATACAACAATGAAGCATACAAATCCAACCAAATACTAATAAACATGTCAAAATGAGAATAATATGAGATGTACAACTAAGCATATAATGAATCTAACATCAAATCTCCTAGATCTGACAATCCATAAGCTCATAGTATCACCATAGTAATCATAACCCATAAAAATCTTAAGATAGAATATCAGTAGATAAATAATGTCAAAAAAAACTCTAAACCTGATCCACTATGTAGTGCTCTTAACAAGCTTTTTGTTGACTATTCGAAGTCCAAAATCCAACTCTGTATGCACTTAATATCACCTCTCGAAGCTCAAAACAAACATCTCATTTTCAGCTAGAAAACAAATATCAAAACTATAAAATTCCATAAAATCACTGGCACCACGACATAGATCACTGATTCATCTTTCCAGCGAGTCCAAGAAGAGCAAAAATAGAGCACCTGGGTGAAAATTATATTCCTCTAAAAAAAGTTGCTCAATTAAAGTATATATGCCAAAACTGGTGGCTCCCTAGTGGTGGTATGGTGGCTCCCCAATGGTGGCAGAGCCAATCGGCGGCACCACCCCTTTCAACTACCAGACCTGAAATTTATTTCATATTATTTTTTCATATTTCAAAGTTTGGTTGACCTTTTTGATAAAACCATGGCATTTATATTTATAGGTAATGATTTAATTTTAAAATGTTTTTAAAAAAAAAAGTCTTCAATCAGCAATTATGGGGGTTGTCCCCACTGGTAGGGAGTACCTTACAATACCCCTGTTGGCGCTGGCAGGAGGTATGGCCAGGGGTACCACCCTCTATTATTTAAAAAAAATAAAAATTATGAGACTTTTTCTATCAATTATTTAATCAATTCATTTTATATATATTTTTATTTTTAATTTATTTGCAGGGAAATATTTTTGCCAATTATATTTTTAATTTTTTAATATTTTTTTATTTTTCTAAGTACAATAATGACAACTGTACAACCAACAAAAGGGGGTTTGACTAAAGAAATCTGCATTTTTTTCAACTTCTCCAAAATAGGGCAAATTATATATCAAAATTTGTCTCTCGACCAACCTGAATCCAACCGTGAGGTCCATTTTGTCCGAGGAGGTCATTTGTAAAATTTCCCCAAAAAATCTCCATTTGAATGCACAACCAAGTAACCCTTTTTGCCCAAATTTTTTCACACCCCAAATCTTCAAACCCAAAACTCTTAGATCTACAATAAACAACCTACAAAACCCTCATATCTTGCCATGTCTTGCATCCTCTCATGCATTGCATAGCTTCAAACTTCAAGCAATATTTTCTCAACCTACCATTATAATAAAAAATCTTCAACCATGAAAGCTCTGATACCACTTGTAAGGAAACTTGCAACCATTGTATGACAATTTCCACATAACCCAAAAGAGATATTCATGCAAATAAGTACTCAAAATCCACATGCAAGAGAATATAAAACATACCCATGAAAGATGACACAACATATACCCTGGGAAAACCCTCAAGAGGGAAAAACCCAGCCTCCAAAAGCATCCATACTCCATCATATTAATCAAAAATAAGCAAATATAAGAGTTACAATGAACACTTATGAAGCATCAAGCCCTCCAATGCATTCACATGTGTCCAAGCATGAATCCACACATCCCATTCCATGCTTCACAAATGCACTCCTCAAGAAGAATCAATAATGACAGCCAAACCATTCAACGCAACCTAAACCACTACACATGTGTTTGCTTTTGTAGACACAAGCTCACACAAAATACAACTAGTGGTAAGGTGAAACCATGTACCAAAAAACCATGTGAATATACAACCACTAACGCCTTATTTAATATTGGGTACTAAGACATCACTTTATTTAATATTTCTCCAATATTAAATTATTATCACATGTCTCCCACACATTAAATAATAATACAATGTTACAATACAACATCAAGTGGACCCCAAATAATTACATAGTGTGATTAACCATACCACCAAGGTGCATCACAACTAAATAATTATTTAATTACAACATTATAATAAATCAATTCATGCAATGGTGTACAACACCATATCCCTACAAAGACTCACTCTTA
Organism: Sequoia sempervirens; assembly: GCA_007258455.2. Taxonomy (NCBI): domain Eukaryota; kingdom Viridiplantae; phylum Streptophyta; class Pinopsida; order Cupressales; family Cupressaceae; genus Sequoia; species Sequoia sempervirens. The sequence goes on from VDFB02252616.1 coordinate 151,945,466, forward strand.
GAAAAAACAAGTGTAGAAGAAATGGTAGATACCATCCTAAAAAAAGTGGGTGCTGAAATGTTAGAGGAAATAGAATATAAAATTGAAAATGAAGAGGAAACATTTGAGTTCTCTAAAAAAATATCAATATCACAAACTAAGTTAAAGGGAAAAGTTGAGGAGTTCACAATCCCTCCCAAGAGAGATAGAAAATCAAAAAATAAAAAGCTAAAGGAGGAGATTGAAGTAGGAATTCAATCCACCCTAGAAAAAACTATTAGATCGGGGAGAGCATGTTGCTCCCCTAGAGAGAAATGAAAATTATATCATGGAATGTTAGGGAAATCAATGCTCTTAACAAAAGGTTCTTAATCAAGTGCCAAATAGATGAAAGTAAAGCAAATATCATCCTCTTGTAAGAGACAAAATTTTTGGACCCCCAAAACTTTGACATTCTTTCAAAATGGTCAAAATGGAGTTGCACATATCAACCAACTATAGGTTCTTTCGGAGGTCTGGCAATTCTATGGAACAACAACTTAGTCAAGTTAGAAGTTCAATAGTTTATTATCAGTCTTGGATGTTGGTAAAGGTTTCACAATTTCAACATGAATTCTGGCTATTCAATGTCTATGGCCCAACAACAATGTTGGAAAAAAAAATTCTATGGAACTCATTGTCTTCTACTTTGGATATATTGCAAGAAGATAAGGTAATTATTGGTGGTGACTGCAATGCTATAACAAATATCAAGGAAAAGTTGGGGGGATCAATCCCCCTCCAAAAGTGATTGAGGACTTCAATAGCTTCATAAATGATAATTTATTTGTGGATTGTAAAACCATCAATAGAATTTACACATGGTCAAACAGGAGAAAGGGCTTGGATAGCTAAAATATTATATAGATTTCTGGCATCCACCACTTGGTTGCCCTCTTCACAAGCTTTCAAAACTTCAATCCTACCATTATCTAGTTTTTATCATTTTCCAATAATGGTTGAGTTCTTAGAAATTAAAAGTGGTCACAATAAGTCATTGAAATTTGAAGAGATGTGGTTCATAGATCAACAATTTTTGGTTCTACTACAACAATGGTGGTGTAAACTACCCTTTGTGTTTGGGTCACAAATGTTTCAGCTTTTGAAAGAACTATCCCTCATTAAAAAGAAAGAAAGAATGGAATGTAACTCATTTCAAAAACATTTTTTCACAAAAGGAATTGCTTAGGGGGGAATTGTAGAATCTGAATGATCACATAATCTCTAATGTGATGAATAAAGAGTCCTTCTAGACATAGAAAGGTTGCAAGTAGAAATGGAAGAAATTATTGCTAGGGAAGAGATCTATTGGAGGCAAAAATCAAGCAAAATATGGATAAAACAGGGGGATAGAAACACAAATTCTTCCATGTTTCAACCAAAATGAGAAGGTAGTCCAACACCATCTTCTTATGAAATTGATCTATTCAAAGAAAAAAGCATCAAGAAAGAAGCATAATCCTTCTTCACCAATCTACTAACTTCCCCTCCACGTGCCCATACAATGAAATCTCAGGAGCTCTGTGAATAAATACTAAATTTATTATCCAACAAGGACAATATCCAAATAATGCATCCATTCTCCTTGGAGGAAGTAAAAGCAGTAGTCTTCTCCTTGCCCCCAGTTAAAGCTCCAGGTCTAGGTGGCCTTACTACTTCCTTCTTTCAAAAGTGTTGGCCATTCATGGGTAACGATATATGGATTGCTCTAGAAGAATCAAGAAGGAACATTTGGTACCATCCTCAAGTCCTTCAACACAAAAAATATTGCTTTAATCCCCCAAAAAAAGCAACCTTGTATCATTTGCATACTTTAGGCCTATAGCCCTATGCAACGTAATCTACAATAATTTTACAAAGGGTATAAGCTTAAGGTTAGAAAAATTGATCCCCAAGATAATCTTAGAAGAGCAAGGTGGCTTTGTCCCTGGAAAAGAAACAACATAAGGAGCAATAATAGCACACGAGGTCTTACATTCTATCCATAGTGATAAATCACAAGCAATGATAATCAAACTTGACATGATGAAAGCTTATGATAAATTAAACTATGAATTCCTATTAAAAGTCTTATCCAAGTTTGGGTTTTCAAACAAATGGTGCAAATGGATCCATTTGAGCCTTTCTAGAGAAAAAATATTAGTCATTATTAATGGATATCCAAAGGATTTCTTTAGTGAATCACAAGGAGTCAGGTAGGAGGATCCCCTACCCCCTGTTAGCTCTCAAAAATGCAGGTGGAATGCCTCAAGAGGCTGCCAATCTCCTGATACGTTTCAGGGTAACAGACAAGGTCAAGAGAACTTAACCTTCTACTCTTTAGATGCTGCCAGACCTAGGCAGGTGTACCTTTTGATTGGAGCAGACTTATCTTATGATTAACCTTCTGAAATGCTTTGTCCACAATGGTAGATGGGGGTGAACAAATGAAACCGAACTTGATAACAATAGCAACAACAATTCTCAAATCTAAATCCTACTATGCTCAATTAACAGATGTAAAGAAAATGAATGAATCTGAATGATGAAATGAAGAGACTAGTGCTTTATTGGGTAGGTGGAGTCAAATGAAATCAAGATGAGCAACACTCTCTGGAGGAAACTCAAATTATCTAGCATACATTCTATTTACAACTTGTATAAACATGCAATACTGTAACTACTAAGCTTTGCTTTAATAATCCAAATGAATCTCTCTGATTACTATGATCAACTAAAAGGATTTAATCTTTGCTTGAAAGAACCAATCAATTAACCACACAAATACAACAATTGTGCACTGATAAATCAAATATAAACTTGTTACATCAATTTAAACAACCAAAAAGAATCCATCTTGGAGACAGCTTAGCAATACTTTCTTTAAATTGAACAGATAATTGACACCAAAAATATGCAGCAACATCAATTGATTTTCATAAATACCTCCAGTTTGAAAACATGCAACATAGTCTCTGATCTGATAAATCTATTGTACTGTATCCATATAATTTTCCTACTGTATATCAAATAATTGATAGCTCATCCCCATTTACAATTACAAAATACCTATTTATACACCAGCATCAAGAAAATAAAATATATTGAAATTCCATGTCGGCCCTCCACATAATTCGGGCTCAAATCAAGTCGGCCTGCAACGGTACTTTAGCAATTTACATGTCGGCCACAATGTTTGAATTTCTATTTTTCTTACTGAAACAATCACCAAGAAAAATTGTAGCCATGCCGAAGGAAATTCAATCGCTAATCATCCCGTGTTCACTATGCTCGCATTCACCATGACCCATCGGAGTTGGGGAGATGTCGTATAGATTACACTCTGTTTCACTGAGAGCCCCATGATTAAACTTGTCACCATGACATAAGAAAATATCATAATGATGTGCACATTTCATTTCATTCAGTCACCGTAACTTTTAGACATCAGGGAGACCTCATACAGATAGTATTTCGTTATACCGAAAGTCTCCCACCATATCGAGTCGCTGTGACACATTTGTACTCTTGCCGATGTGACGTTCCATCTCTTGTGAGTCTCCCTGACCTTATAATGTCAGAGAGACCTCATGTAGATCATACAATGTTTCACCGAAGGCCCCCATCTACTCAAATGTCACAATGATACCCCCATTTTCATGCCAACAAAGAAACCTCCACTTTCCATTCGGCGAGACCACGGGCATCTCCCCAAGACCACACACCAAAAGCAAAAAGTTACACTGAGTAGTATCTTGTTATATTCATCTTTGCCAAGACATTCAGATTTTCTCACTGAAAGAGTTCTCATGTGTAATATCGCCGAGACAAACCAATGTCGGGGAGAACTCTCAGAGATTGAATTATGTTATACTGAAGCACCTCGAACACCATAGATCGCCAAGAGAAAGTGAAACTCATATCGACAAAGGCTCACATTACGTTCCATTGGTGAGACCCATATGTATTCGCTAAGACTTATACCGAAGTCACCTTAGTCTCACCGAAAGGTCTATTAAAGAAATTCTATGTGTAAGGTTGGTGAGACCGAAGGTCACTCGCCAATACCTTACAACGATAGCTATGACTCCCCCCGATATGCATCCTTCAGTTGCCAGTCACCGAGACAATTAGAAATCGCTAAGACCTTAGCCCGATGGCCAAACTCATGCCGATATGCTCATCCTCGGTCGCCGAAACAACATGAATGTCATGTCGATAGCCACCCACAGGAAAAGGTGGTCGCTATAACAAAGAAAAGGTCTTGCCAAAACACCTGCAACAAATGAATGTTAACACACAACCAACATGGGTCAGGGAGACCCAAACAGACTCATGCTGATATGGACCAAAAAGTGGAAAACACAAACATAGATGATTTATGGGACAAATATGAGCCAACATATGAGCAAACATATCATGAAATGAAGAAAATATGCCTAAGGAAGGACTCATATGGAGACTCAGGGGGTACGAGAGGTATGCAAAATCATCAAATTTTAATAGTTCCAATAGTGGCTCCATCTGGGGATGAATGATAGTGATATCATTGCAAGGATCCAAATCTTTGGGTGAGCAGACTAGACATAAAAAAGGACAGACCAATGAGTAGAAATGGAAAGAATGGCAATGGGAATGAATGCAAAATGGAGATGAATTGAAAATGACAATGAAATGGAGATGGAAACAAATCCTAAACTATTGTGCATGGAAAATAATTTTAAAGAGGATGAGCAAGAGTTGTCCATGCACTGGCAATCCTTAATCATCTGTGTTTCCAATTCACCTGTTCTGAGCTGTTATAGTCTGAAACTCAAACCACACCTTCCCCTGTCAAATATTTGGTTTTGTCTTAAATTCATCAGATTCCTTTTGAAGACATTCAAGCAATCTGCTTGGTTACTGTTATTAAAAGTTCTTAGAGAATCATCATGCTCTGTTAAGCCCAAAATCCCTACATCACTCAGCAACTTGAATTTTTCATCATCATGAGATAAACCCCTGTTATCTTCAATATGCAAAGAATATGCATATTTAATGTACAATTCCTTATTATCTTTCTCATTGTTATGAATTATGAAACATTCTCCCAGCTGTATTGAAAATTGACCATCAAAGTGCTTCTTTTGAGAATCAAAAAATTCTGTCATATCAATACCGTCTGAAGTAAACAAATCTGAAAACTTTTGCACCTCTTTTATACTGCCATTTGGAGACAACACTAGATTCTGACCTATATCTTCAATATCAAGCATATATGAATCACTCAAATCTGGACCTGTATCATACTTAGTATGCTGAAAAATGTCTTCTTCACATGAGTTAGAAATTTCAAAATCACATACCTTATCTTGAATGAACACAAACTTTTGATCAGCTTCAAAGGTTTCACTATCAACTTGAGAAATGCATTGAGAGTCATAAGAATCATCACACAAAGATCTCTCTCTTTCAAAATAAATGTAAGCTGGACAAAGAACTTCAAGATTACCCTCATGTGTCTATCTTTGATATTCAAGAGTTAGCAAATCTAAAATTTGCTCACTGCTAAGCAAAAAAGTTTCTACATTTTCATCACTACAGTTGTACTCATCACTTTTTTCATCATCAAAAGGAGGTCATAGATCATCATAGAATGAGAAAAAAGAAACATTACCAACATAGTCACTTGTTCCATAATTTGACACATCACTTTGTTTGCCTGAACATATCTTTTCCTCATCATCAAATGCATCTTCATAGCTTTTAACTATAGTAGGAGGTACTATATACTCATTATCAAATAAACACACATTGTCCATTGCATCTTCCTCTTGATCATCACAAGAACTACAAGAATCACCTTGCTGCAGATCAAAATCCACAAATTCATCTTCACAATCTGTATATTCACTGGATCTTTCATAACATACATTGCCCTCTATGTCATAATCCATTATGCATGAAAGAAATTCATCATCCTCATCTTTCTCATGTAGGCTATCATATGAACCATATTGACTTGTACCTATCACATCTTCTATTGGCTGTAGTGTATAATTGATCTCCTGATGCTCATCCGTGATATCACCATTGTCTTCATACCTTTTCCCCTATGTGGTATTAATAAATTTATTTACTGGATCAGAGGTATATTGTTTTGATGACTCTGGCCAATACAATGATTCAGGCTCCCATGCTCCACCAGGGTACATCCTCCACATACCATTGCAGTCAAGCACAAAATATTTTTTAATTGGATTAGTACTGACTAACTCGTGCTGGGCTGATTCTATCTTGAAATTGCCAAGATTTACATCACATGAACAATTGATCTGATCTTGTGGTACATAGTCAACAAGTTGATTCATTCTTGGCTCCCTGTATAACTTGAATTCCTAACCATTCACTAGAATAGTTGCATAAGACAAATCAAACTGGAGATTTCCCCCAACTGCTGCTGTCCACTGTCTTGATAAAAGCATCCCAAACTGAGGAGGAGTATCAATTACTGTTATATCTATGTTATAAGCCACCTGTGGATAAGTAGCCAATTTGACTTCAACACCTCTCATAATGCCTACGACAGGTACAGGTTTGTTATCCATTGCATAGCATTTTCCTTCATATGTATCGACCCACATGCCAAGCTGCTTCATAACTCCTACTGGCATAATATTTATAGCAGCACCAGAGTCTATCATGCAATTCCTCAGTAGTTTGTTATTTATGAGTAATGTAGTGAAAAAAGGATCAAATTGTGGGGGAGTTGCCAATACATCATTCAAGCAGACATCTAGGATATCTATTTGTTCCTGCCTATTGACTACTTGAATAGCTAGTTTCTTTTCAGAATTCATTATCATTTGAACATCACTATCTCTGTATTCCTTTATTTTCATCAATTCAAGTAGAGGAACATGTATTTTTACCTAGGATAATGCTTGTGTGAAGTCAAAAGAAGAGCCCTCTACCTTAACAATTTTCTTTTGTTTTGGCTTTTATCCTTTGTCTTCTTCCTTCTCTTTTTTACTAGGCTGGATAGGCTTTTGTATCTCTCTGTGTAATTCTTCAACTTCCTGCTTTTGGACAGGCTTCTATTCATTCTTATCAGGCTGTCTCTTTTCTAGCATTTTCACAGTTCCTTGTATTGTTTTCTTATCTTTGATAAAAATTCCTCTAGGAACACCTTCCATTTCATTTACTTTTCTGTTTCTCAACCAGTATTTACTCCTTGCTTCTTCAACGGCTGTAATAGTTATTCTCTCTATTTCATCTTCAGTGAGTCTCCTCACACTGTATTGAGCAGGTGGCTCGACAGAATGTGGCTCTATATAATCTTCTTTAGAATCATAAAAGACCTACTGTTCAGCCATATGGACATTGTACTTTTGATTTGAAACATCATATTCATAGCCTTCATCCTCTGAAGATGAGTACCATTCCTCAATATGGTGAAAAGTGTTTGAAGTCAGATACACTTTGTGATCTTCTCCATTGTTTTCCGTCAACATTCCTTCCTCTTGCATTCTTTGGGCTACAACACAATAATCTAGGGAATGTGGTTGATTACAAACTTCATAGAAGTAATTATTACTCACCATATAAGTTCCCTTTTTTCTTAATGGATCAGGAGTCTCTTTGTTTCTGGGCCTAGTTGTTATAGGTTTTCCATCCTTCTAGTCTGTATTATAAGGCATATCATGCAACCTCGGCCTTTCATTTTTGTATGTGTTCTCCTGTCTATTCTGATAATTATTAATTTGCTGAGGAGGCCTAGGGTTGTCTCTTTTATTGATTATTCATGCAACCTTCCTGTTGTTTTCAATTGTCAGTGCTATCTTCTGAGCTTTAGCCAAATCTCTCGGGAATCTATTTCTCAATTCATACCATATTTCAGGATCAAATGCATTCAAATAAACTCTCAAAGCTATAGAATCTGGCAACCTTGATCCAGGAGGTACCTTAGTCTACAACTTGTTGAATCTTCGGTTGAAATCATAAATTGAATCATTCTGATTTTTTTGAATTCACATCAGTTCATGAAGAGCTGCATCAGGTGCATTTTGATTCCCATATTGTTCTAAGAATTGATCTTGGAATACTTGGAGAGAATTGATAGAGACTGCAGGCAAGCTGTTGAACTAATCCCTAGTATCTTCAATAAGTGACATCATAAAAAACTTCATGTGTAAATCTTCATATGGAACATCTATGTCTTGGATGAAAACATTGAAATTTCTTAAATGCTCTTCAACAGTGACAACATTACTCCCTATAAATTTGGGCACCATACCCCTCCAATTTCCATCCATAAGGTAAGGATACGATTAAAACCCTGCTAAATCAAATTGTCTAATCATGGTTGTATGCTGATGAGGGGGAGGAATAGGTGGACACTGATGCTGGTGCATGGGATTATTGTACTGTGCGTTATACTATGGGATAAAAGACTGACCAAGAGGTGGATGCACACCTGTATGTTGTGTGGGAATATGAGGTGGATGATTTGGCTACTTATAGTGATTCCCTATCTGATGGTGAGGAGACATTGGTGGATTTGAAGGCCCTGCACCATGATTACCTTGCTTATGAGGTGGTACATACTTTGGGGGGCAATCAACTGTTTGATCTATAACATGAGTTTTCTGCAATTTAGCCTCTAATTCCTCTATCCTCTTCCTCTGTAATTCAAACTGTGCTCTTACTTCCTCAGGAAGCTCATGATCAATAAAAAAATTTTGGTTACCTTCCATCTTCTGATCATATTCATGCTAAATTTTGATTCGTTCACGCTCAAGTCTAGCTTCAAACTCAACCTACTTCCTGGCTTCAAACTCAGCCTACTTCTGAGAATCGTGAAAAGGAAAAGTATTTCTTTGATCTTCAGGGGTACAAAGTTCTGCACTTGAATCATCTCTCCATGTATCATAGCAATTATATGTTTCACAATGTGCTCCTGGTGCTTTGCCTTTGTCTATTATGCACATGTCCTCATTGATCCTTTTTCCCTTGTCAGCTCTGTCATCTTTGTGTGTCCACTTACTGCTGCCAGCAGGAGCTCCAATATGACCTCCCCTATACTGATATCTTCTTCCATTCATGTTTGAACAAATGTAATGTCTCTTTCAGAGTCACCACCTACTTTTCCAAAAGTAGGAAAATGATTATTTCTGATCTTTTACCCAGTGGAATCACTCTTTTTGAATCTTCTCAAATTATAACCTTTTCTTCAATGACTCTATAATGTGGTCTTCAACTGAATTTTCTAATATAGTCCCCAACAGAGTTGCCAATTTGTTAGCTCTCAAAAACGTAGGCGGAATGCCGTAAGAGGCTGCCAATCTCCTGATACGTTTTAGGGTAATAGACAAGGTCAAGAGAACTCAACCTTCTACTCTTCAAATGCTGCCAAACCTAGATGGGTGTACCTTTTGATTTGAGTAGACTTATCTTATGATTAACCTTTTGAAATGATTTGTCCACAATGGTAGATGCGGGTGAACAAATGAAACTGAACTTGATAACAATAGCAACAATAATCCTCAAATCTAAATCCTACTATGCTCAATTAATAGATGTAAAGAAAATGAATGAATCTGAATGATGAAATGTAGGGACCAGTACTTTATTGGGTAGGCAAAGTCAAATGAAATCAAGATGAACAACACTCTCTGGAGGAAACTCAAATTATCTGGCATACATTCTGTTTACAACTTGTATAAACATGCAATACTGTAACTACTAAGCTCTGCTTTAATAATCCAAATGAATCTCTCTGATTACTGTGATCAACCAAAAGGATTTAATCTTTTCTTGAAAGAACCAATCAATTAACCACACAGATAATACAATTGTGCACTGATAAATCGAATATAAACTTGTTACATCAATTTAAACAACCAGAAAGAATCCATATTGGAGACAACTTAGCAATACTTTCATTAAATTGAACAAATAATTGACACTAGAAATATGCAGCAACATCAATTGATTTTCATAAATACCTCCAGTTTGAAAACATTCAACATAGTCTCTGATCTGATAAATATATTGTACTGTATCCATATAATTTGCCTACTATATATTGAATAACTGATAGCTCGTCCCCATTTACAATTACAAAATTCCTATTTATACACCAGCATTAAGAAAATAAAATATATTGAAATTCCATGTCGGCCCTCCACAGAATTCGGGCTCAAATCAAGTCGGCCTACAACAGTACTTTAGCAATTTACATGTCAGCCACAGTGTTTGAATTTCTATTTTTCTTACTAAAATAGTCGCCAAGACAAATCGCAGCCATGCCAAAGGCAATTCAATCGCTAATCATCCCATGTTCACTATGCTCACATTCGTTGTGACCCATCAGAGTCGGGGAGATGTCGTATAGATTACACTCTGTTTCACTGAGAGCCCCGTGATTAAACCTGTCGCCGTGACATAAGAAAATCTCATATCGACGTGCACATTTCATTTCATTCACAGTCGCCATAACTTTTAGACATCGAGGAGACCTCATACATATAGTATTTCGTTATACCGAAAGTCTCCCACCATATCGAGTTGCCGTGACACATTTGTACTCCCGCCGATGTGACGTTCCATCTCATGTGAGTCGCCATGACCTTATAATGTCAGAGAGACCTCATGTAGATCATACAATGTTTCACCGAAGGCACCCATCTACTCAAATGTCGTTGTGACACCCCCATTTTCATGCCGACAAAGCGACCTCTACTTTCCATTCAAAGAGACCACGGGCATCTCGCCAAGACCAAACATCGAAAGCAAAAAATTACACCGAGCAATATCTTGTTATATTCATCTTTGCCAAGACATCTAGTTTTCTCATTGAAAGAGTTCTCATGTGTAATATCACCGAGACAAACCAATGTCAGGGAGACCTCTCAGAGATTGAATTATGTTATACCAAAGCACCCCGAACACCATAGATCGCCAAGAGAAAGTGAAACTCATACCAACAAAGGCTCACATTACGTTCCATCGGTGAGACCCATATGTTTTCGCTAATACTTATACCAAAGTCACCTTAGTCTCACCAAAAGGTCTATTAAAGAAATTCTATGTGTAAGGTTGGTGAGACTGAAGGTCACTTGCCAAGACCTTACAACGATAGCTATTAGTCCCCCCTATATGCATCCTTCAGTTGCCGGTCATTGAGACAATTAGAAATCGCTAAGACATCAACCCGACGGCCAAACTCATGCCAATATGCTCATCCTTGGTCAGTGAAACAACACGAATGTTATGTCGATAGCCACCCACAGGAAAAGCCAGTCGTTGTAACAAAGAAAAGGTCTTGTTGAAACACCTACAACAAATGAATGTTAACACACAAGCAACATGGGTCGGGGAGACCCAAACAAACTCATGCCGATATGGACCAAAAAGTGGAAAACATAGACATAGATTATTTATGGGACAAATATGAGCCAACATATGAGCAAACATATCATGAAATGAAGAAAATATGCATAAGGAAGGACTCATATGGAGACTCAGGGGGTACGAGAGGTATGCAAAATCATCAAAATTTAATAGTTCCAACACCCCCTTTCTTGTTCATCTTAATGGCATAATCTTTAAGCGGGTATATTTCAGTGGTCCATCAAGAAGGAAAGTAGAAAGGTATCAAGCTAGCAAGAACTTCAATTTAAACAACTCATTCTCTTTTTGCAGACGACACACTCCTCTTTGGTAATTCATCTCTTATATAAGCTAAGAATATCAAATAGGTCCTTGAAGTCTACTCTAATGTCTCAAGATAATTGGTAAACCCCTCTAAATAAAAAAATATTCTTCCTAAACACCACCTCAAACATTATTTGAAAAATTCTACCAATTATGGGTTCCAACTTAGCCACCTTGCCTTATAAATACCTAGGTATCCCATTATTTGTAAGTAAAAATCCTCATTTTGGAGAAAGAGGCTATTTGTTATCAAGCAAAGAGTTGCTTCATGGAAAGGAAAATAACTCACTTTTGCAGTAAAGTTGGTGATGGTCAAGAATATTCTTGCAGCAATGCCAAACTACATAATGTCAATGCTAAAACTACCAAAAATGGTGCAATATGACATTGAAAAGGATATGAAAAAATTCCTTTGGCAAAAAAACTTGGAAACTAACCAAAAATAAAAAATTCCTCTTGTCTCATGGGAAAATCTCTGCAAACAGAAAACCCAGGGTGGTGCAAGAATCTAGGATCTAGAAGTGAGAAACAAGGCACTAGGGGCCAAATTATTTTGGAACATGTTTTCCAAACCCAATGCAAAGTTTTTATGAATTATGCAAGATAAATATCTAGATTTAGATGAGCTAGAAAGAATCTTCACAATCCAAAATCCAAAATTTGGCTCTAAAATATGGAATTTTCTCATGGACTGTAGAAATTTAATAACTCCATACCTATCCTAGCTAGCGAACAATGGTGGTAAGGCTCAATTTTAGGAAGATTCATGGAATGCTCTTCCTCCATTGGAGAGTATAGTAGGAATCCAAGATGCAAAATATTATCTTAAACAACATTGGGGTCACTTAGCAAAATACTATTTGATACCTTCACCAAGGAAGTATGACTCAAATATGAAATGAAAATATTTCAACAAATGTGACTTCCCCCTCAACCAAAAAATCTTGCTCCTAAACCAACTTGATAAAAGACCAATTCTCATTTCTCCAAAGAAAGAAAAATTGGTATGGCCCCCATCAAAATTAGGTTCATACAACATTAAGAAAGGTTACAAGTCACTAATGACAAGTGCAAACACAAACTATGCAAAATGGTCACATAGGCATTGTTGGAACAATGCAACCATTCTAAGGAAGGTTTCTTTGCATGGTTGACATTTAAGAACATGATCTTGACAAGTGATCGACTAGAAAAATTGGGAATCACAAAGTCATATACGTGTGATCTTTGTAACAATTGTGTAGAATCCATGAGTCATCTATTCCTGTAATCTGACTTTTCCCAAACATGTGGGAAATGGCTTTAGGCCAAACTAACCTGAAAATCTCTAATTGGAAAAGCTCTTCTTCATGTCTTTGATAGCTAGCCTATCCTCTCAAAAGCATCACTTTTATCTAGCCTTTGGCTAGTATCTCCATCTCTCTTTATATGGACTATATGGTGCAAAAGAAGCAAAAGGATCTTCAAGAAAAAACCAACTCTGTAATAGTAATTCTTCAAAAAATTGAAAATTCAAATCTCAAAAATAGTGATGGCACATGTTCTGAAACTCTAGGCTTCAGGAAAAAGAAAAATCTTCACATCTTAGGATTTCCAAATGTTAGCTTCATGGTAGAATATTTCTTTTCCCACACTAGGAGCCATCCCCATATCCAAGCTTAACCTGATCAATAGATCATTGATTTGTTGGAATCCTCCTCAATTGGGTGTATGGAAACTCAACTTCGATGGAGCCTCCTGGGGTAATTCAAGAATATTTGGGGTATGTTGCATGATAAGGAACCACAGAGGTGTTATTTTAGTTTCCTTAGCATTAAAACTACCAAGTGGCACAAACAATAAAGCTAAAGCTCAAGCTCTCCTAGCTGGTGTAATCCTTACCAAGGAACATAATATTAACAACATTAAGATCAAAGGCGACTCACTAAATGTAATAAATTCTTGCATGAAAAGAAAATCCCCATCTTGGCATCTAAATTACATCTTGTAGCAAATTATCCCTCTTATCCAAAACCTTAACAACTTCCAAATTGCTCACTGCTATAGGGAGGCTAATTGTCTTGTTGACGGTCTAGCAAACTTTGCTTGTGATTCACCCAATCTAATCACCCATTTCTCCAATGATGCACTTGTTTTGAACCTTTCCCTCCACCCAATTGCCATCTTGGAAACCAAATCCCTGTGCAAGGATCCTAATAAAAAGTGTGTTTAAATGTGATGATAGGTAACCACATGTGAACCCACATTGGTTGTTTTGATCAATCCGAACGTTGATGTCACATGATTTGTTTCATGTGAAAGATCACACTTAATCTCACTAGTACACTATACAAGGATTGGAAGTGCTAGATTTTATGGTTCACATTATAACTATTTATGTCTCCCATCATTTTGCAACTATCTTAATGATTAGCAGCCAAGCTAGCATTGTCAGAACATCTAGAGTTAAGGCAAGCCAGGAGTGTAAAAAATGTGGCTTCCTTTTTAAACCCCAAAATCTCCTCCTCTCGACATTATAATTGTCTTTTTCATTTATTCTCTTCTATGTAAAAATTCTTTCACCCACTATTCAACTCTCTACCTAGGTGCTCTACCTTCATGGAGCTCAACCCATTCAACCAACGGGTGCTTGTTCCAATTCCTAAAATGGGAATATCCCAAATTAGGTGCTTACATGTTCGAGATGCTAAAGAGGTTCTTTAAGATCAACTGTGCAAGGGTGGAAATGACGTTAGAAGGGTCATCGTAGGGGAACAAATTCTATAGAGCCAACCTTGCCTACTATACCCATCTTAGGTAGCATCCATTGTCTTATCGAATTCCACATGGATTTATTACAGACTTATGGTTTGGTTACACAGTTAGGAATAGCTTTTATTCAATACAAATACTTCATGGACCACTCCCTCAACAATACAATTCAAGCATATGACCTTCACAACGAAAAGATTTGGTAGGGGTTTTTTTCAAACACAAAGACCTGAAAAATAATTTCAGCTACATGTGTGCTTGTAGACAAAACTCAAGCGAGCACTACAAGTTTGGGATGAGATAGAGATGGATGAGGCTATTCAATCCCACAAGAAAGAACTTGGCACAATTCTATGTGAGAAAATCTACAAAGTTTGCAGGGCCCTGCTATTCCTACTCTCATACATCCCCCACCCCCCATGCCCCCACCAACACCAGTGTAGAAAGTCAAGTTCTAGCAGTCCTCAGCTTAATATGTGAATGATCATGTAATGCAATTTTTTGGTCTCCTACATATGTCAACTTTTTAGGTTGGTTATGTGATTTTTATCACACGTGTTTACAATTAGCTAGCTCCCCTATGAGCTATTATGTAACCATGGCCATCAACCACCTATATAGGAGCATTTTGTATTTTGTTAGCTTGAAATCATGGTAGTTGGCCATCTAATTTTGGAGAATTTTTCCCTTTGAATTTGTAATTTGAAATGAAATTATCTATTATATAGAGAAGGCATAAAGTGCATCTTGAGAAATGAGAAAGGTAAAATGATGTGGGTAGTTTAAGGTAATATTGGGGTTGTCACAAATAATGAGGCCAAATTAGAGGTGCTCACAAGGGGAGTGAGGGAATGCAGTATGAGGGGATACAGTCATATAGACATTGAAGGTGATTCCTCGATTTATATTTTTTAAAAGCAGATATTTGTTAATAATGAATATCCATTAATAATGGATATCCATTTTTCTTTGGTTGTTAACATAGCAAATGACACTTTTTATCCAACCCAAGTAAAAAGTCTAAGATTTTTTTTTGCATTTTTTCCTAATTGAAATGAGATTTTTTTCATCACCATTATTTGGCCCATCATGATCCTGCACTCACTCATTTGCAAGATATGAACTTGATTTTAAGTGAGAGATTGTTGGAATATGAAGCAAATTTTATTGTTATTTCAATAGTGACGAATAGTCGACATTGAGTACCTAGGTAGTGCTTCAGGTATGCACCTAGTGTGGCCTACTGGGGAACTAATTTGGGATTTTGGTTAAAGACTACTTTATCTCAGAGTCACTAAAATTTAGCATTGTGTGATTACACTGTTTGTCCAAGCCATATACTAGATTAAGGGATTTTGTTAGGGATAAACCTAAGAACAATACAAATAAACCTTAAGATTAAAGCAACTTCAGTTTTCTCACTTTTAGAAAAATGGGTGGCAACTTTACTAATCCATTTTGAAATTATTGCATGAGTGGGCATTTGAAATATATATTAGAAAGATTGAATTTTAGACACCAGAGTATCATAGTCTCTTGTGACATGGATGGAAGAAGGTCATTACATCAAGTGAATAAAGACAAAAAATGGATAGATGGAAAGAAGGACAGTTCAAGGTCCCCTCCTATTTCAAAGTGAACACTAAAGGGACCTCTGCAAGTGTATCTATAAATACCAAATCACATGACAGTCAACCAGATAAACAAAATGCCTTGGAACAATAGTTCAATCACAATGTACATGATGTCCATTCACCTGAGAACATACTATAGAATGGGGAGAATTTTTCACTTAGGGAACCACAAAACTAGCCTGAACATGGTAGTTTATACAATACCATTTACTCTTTTCAATCTGATTCTCAAAGGATGATAGAATTTGAGGCATGTATTGACCAAGAAAGAAAATACAATGAAGTGAAAAGAGATTATGAAGAAAGGATGGCTCAAACATATACAAATGATTCACATGGTGTCACACCACAAATGGTTTGTTTCACATAAGCAAACAATAGCCCTATAACAACAATAGAAAGGACTGCTCAAGAAGTGAAGCGGTATTTGCAAAAAATGCAGGAAGAACTTGAGATAGTCAAGATATTAGAACAAGAGATATAAGTAGCTCAAGAATTATATCAACAAAAGGCTCAACTTACAATAAATGGGTCATGATATGTACTCCCATAGTCAAATTGGGTATGCAAATACAGGTGGTCCATCAATGCCACATAATAATGTAGGAGGAAACATTGTTACTATGTCACATACTCATCAACCACACAACACTTCAGTACCACCTCCCTCAAATTCAACAGGGAGTGCATATCACATACCCTGTAGTCAAGGGGTAGTAAATAATCAGAATCAAGGGTACAATCAATATCAACATCAAAATCCACAAAAACATACTCAAAGAAGTACAAATAGGATCCTATAAATCATAAGAAAGGTATGCAACAAGGAACATATCATCAAAAATAAGGTCCCCAATACCAATAGTATCAACCTCACTAGGGGAAAAATCCACTTATGAGAGGACCTATGAACATAGATAGATACAGGCCACTTGATTTTAGTGGCATTCAAGGATACTCGAATGCCTTCAATAATGAAATGAGAAATGAAGTTCCTAAATTCTTTGGGAACAACGTTGTCTTTGGGAAAAATCATATAATTTCATTTGAGATAGTCATGGATTCTTTTGATATTTAAGTTCAGAAGATATCTTCATGAAACTATTTATGCAATCATTGATAGAGGATGCAAGAGATTGGTATAAAATTTTACCTCATGCTTGTATAAATTCTTGGTTAGAATTCAAAAGAAAATTTAGGGAGCAATATGGGGATCATTTAGATCCAAAGTTTTCCCTACATGAACTAATGAATATTCAAAAAAGCTACAATGAAGCAGTCAATTGCTTTAACACTAGATTTAATAAGTTATTGAACAAATTCCACACCATTTGAAACCTACAAACCCCATGTGCCTGGTGTTTTACTTGAATCCTTTTGATCCAAAGATGAGTTATGAGCTAAGAACGACAAATCCTCCTACCCTAGATGATGCATTCAAAGTTTCTATAAATATAGAAAATAATAGAAGGGTTGCAGGGAAAAATAGCAGAAGAGACGATGTCAAAATTCCACAAAATCCCAATAACCCTCAAACTAACCAGGGTTACCATTATAGAAATGAGAGACTAAGACTGCATGATATGCCATATAAAACAAATTGGAAGGACAAAAGACCTTTGGATAACAATCAAAGACAAAATCTCAACAAAGATACTCTTGACCCATTGAAAAGGAATGAAACACATGTAGTAGAAAACAATCCATAGTGCTTAAGATGTAATTTACCACACTCACCTAAGTATTGTGTGGTTGCACAATCCATACAAGAAAATGAGATGCCATATGATCAAGAAAGGGATGATTATACCATAAACATGCTAGCAATGAGGCCCCATGAGATTAACAAAGAGTACTCATCTTTTGAAGAGGATGGATTCGAATATGATGTGAACAACCAAAGATACAATGTTCATATTGGTCAACATGAGATATTCTCTTATCAAGAAGATAATAATGAAGAAATTTCTCATACATCTGGCATGACACCACAGTTGAATCAGTTTCAATTGAGAAAGCCGACAAAAGAAGAAATAAAAACACTCACCATTGCTGTTGTGGCCCAGGCCAAAAACAATTACGACCTCAGAAACATGAAAATCAATGTTGACCAGGGAACACCTGGAGTTCTATTCATCAAAGATTAACCAAATAATAAAAGGATGACCCTAGGAAGCCACAAAAATAATATAAAGGAGGAACCTCAAAAGGTAGCCCAAAAGATACCCCAAAGGAAGCAACAAAAGTTGAAAATAAAATGAAGAGTGATCCTAAGAAATTAGCAAAAGAGAAAGATACAACCAAGAAAGAATTGACTAAGACAAAACAGATAGTGAATACAACTTCCTTTGATATCACACAAGCCTTATCTCAAATCGTCCCCCTATTAGAGATGATGAAGACAGATGGGTACATGAGTAGTACAATTAAACTGATATCAAATATACCAAATAAGATAGAAGGACAAAGAAAAAATGTTACAAGAAAGAACCATGGGAAAGTCAACAATGTCAAGGATGAAGAGATGAAGAGTCCCGAGATCTACTTAGGAAGCACCCTGAAAAAAATTCCATCTCAAGTGGAACCCTTTTTTACAACTCTACTCAAAAACAATAAATTAGTGAGAAATTGTATGATTGATTCTGGAGCAGCAATAAATATCATGCCAATGGTTGTCTTGAAGGAGTTAGGCTTATGGGTTGACACCACATACGGGAAATTTTATGCAATGGATAATAGGTTTGTCCCTATTATTGGAGTTATATGGGATGTGGAGCTAAAACTTGCTTCCTACCTTGAAGCAACTCATAAAACTGATATCACTATAGTAGACACTCCACCATACTATGGCATGCTTCTGTCAAGACAATGGAAAATCGCAGTTGGGGGAAATGGAAAATTGGACCTATCATACACAACTATACATGTCAATGGAAGTGAGGTTAAATTGTATAGGGAACCAAGATTTGAACAAGTTATAGAACATCTTGACCCAAATCAGATGAACTTTTTTTATGATGTAGATCTTGGAAGCTTCAAAATTGAGCATTCATGACCCGAGTTACAAAATATAGATCTAATTAATAAGGAAGCTCAGCTCGATGAACAA
The DNA here is from genome assembly GCA_007258455.2 of Sequoia sempervirens. Lineage (NCBI taxonomy): Eukaryota > Viridiplantae > Streptophyta > Pinopsida > Cupressales > Cupressaceae > Sequoia > Sequoia sempervirens. Next base: position 151,964,654 of record VDFB02252616.1, read on the forward strand.
GGTGTTTGGAAAATGTATTTTGATGGTTCTTGTAGCAAGGGTGGAAATGGAGCAGGAATAGTGTTTATCTCACCAACTAGTAAAAAATTCAAATACTCATTCTTACTAACATTTGAATGCACTAACAACATAGCTAAATATGAGGCATTGTTGTTGGGCCGGAATATTGCACAAGGTATGGAATAAAATTGCTAGTAGTATATGGAGACTCTGAATTGATCATCTTACAAGTTAGAGCAAAATATTCATCAAAAAATAAAAGGCTTAAGAAATACAAACATGTTGTTTGGGATGCCATAGAACTTTTTGATGCATTCTCAATAGATTGGGTGGAGAGATCTAAAAATATAATGGAAGATTTATTGGAAAATGTTGCTTTGAAAAGGGATGATATTATGTTGGCAGGTATAATAGAGGTAGAATTCAAGACTAGACCTTCAATCCTTGATAATATTTATAATTGGCAAGTATTCAATGATGATGAGGACTTAATTAAGTTTATCCATTGCATAGATCAATATGAATCTCAAGAAATATATTTTAATGCATTTGTTGAGGAAGTAGATGGTAAAGAAATTGTCTTTGGGCAAGAAGTGGTTGCAACTTAGAATAAACAAAATACCAAAAGGTTTGGTGGCTCTAGAAAGAGTATTTGATGCTAATGGTAGATCCCTTCTGAAGCAAACACCAGTGAAACAATACGATATTGAGGAGATCAATCTTGGGACTGAAATGGCTCCTAAAAGGGTGTACATTGGCAAAAGGATCAGCCCCAAGATCAAAGAAATGCTTATAGCCTTGTTTAGGAAATATAAGCATGTATTTTCTTGGTCATATGATGACCTAAAGGCTTATAGAGAAGATCTATTCTAGCATGAAATCCCACTAAAACCAGATGCCAAGCATTTTAGGAAGAAGCAAAGGCCCATAAATCCTACATTGGCACCCAAGATGCAAGAAGAATTGATGAAGCTTAGAGATGGTGGCATTATCAAACCCATCAGGCACTCTTCTTGGGTCTCAAATTTGGTACCAGTAAGAAAGAAGAATGGAAACATAAGATTATGTGTGGATTTTTGCAACCTAAATGTTTCATCACTCAAAGACAATTATCCCCTCTCAAATATGGAAGCCATGTTGCAAAGGGTAATAGGTTGTGAGTTGTTGTCTATGATGGATGGATTTTATGACTACAACTAAGTAAAAGTCAAAGAATCAAAGCAATACAAGACTACTTTCACCACACCTTGGGGGACATATGTGTATGTAAGAATGCCCTTTGGCCTCACAAATGTTGGTGCTAAATTCCAGAGGGCCATGGATGTAGCCTTTGCTGATCTGATAATTACCATAATGGAATTTTACCAAGATAATTGAACAACATATTCAAAAAGGACAAAAGATCATTGTGAAAATTTGGAGAAAATATTCATTAAGGCCCTAAAATATGACATATCTTTGAACCCAAAGAAATGTCACTTTGTTGTGACTGAAGGAAAATTGTTGGGACACATAGTCTCCAAAGATGGAGTAAGGATTGATCCAAAGAGAGTAGAGGCTATTGATAAAATTCCCATTCCTAAAACAGTAAAAGCTATCCAGTCTTTCTTTGGGAAAATAAATTTTTTCAAGAGGTTCATTTCAAATTTTGTTGAAATTGTGAAGCTAATTTCAAGGATGTTGAAAAAGGGTTAAAAAATTGACTGGACAACAGAAGGTATTAATGCATTCATGTCAATAAAAGGATCCATCAAAGATCATGTATTGAAATCGCCATATTTTGGCAAACCATTCCAAATATTTTATTTTGCATCTTTCCACACAGTTGCATCTATAATATTGCAAAAGAATAAAGAGGGTTACAAACAACCCATATCATTCTTCAAAAAATCTCTCTAAGGGGAAGAACCAAAATATGATATCACTAAAAAATAGGCCTATGCACTGGTAAAATCAGTCAAAATATTTAGAACTTACCTATTTGGGGAACAAGTAATTGCTTACGTGCCTAAGACTATAATTAAGGATGTATTTGTGCAATCAGAAGTCACTGGGTGAAGGTGTAGATGGATTAACAAAATTCAAGAATTCAATATTGATATTCAAATTACAAAGCTTGTAAGGGGACAAGGGTTAGCCAAGTTAATGGCTGAATCTAATTTGGAAGTTGCACAAGTCTGCTTGATGTGGGAGAAGAAGATAAAATGGTTTCAAGTATTGAACATATGCTATGGTACACTAATATAGCATACTATCTCAAATATATGAAGTTTCCTATAAATTTGAGTAACAATCAGAAAATAACTTTAAAACTCCAAGCATCAAAGTATGTGTTTATAAATGGGGATATGTATTGGAAGAACAAGGATGGTATCCTTTTGCTATGTCTGGATGAAACACAAGTTGGTACACATTGAAATAAATGCATAAAGAAGTATGTGGGGGATATTTCTCAGAAAAAACCAACACACACAAAATACTAAGGGCTTGTTATTACTGGCCCAAAATATTTAATGATTCCCACAGATATGTAAGAAAATGTGAAGCATATCAGAAGTTTTTTGGAAAAATGAATTATCATGGAGCCTTGCCATTAAGACCTATGCAAGTTGAAGCCCCTTTCCATTAATGGGGAATTGATTTTATAGGTGAAATCATAGATAAATCTAGTGGTGGGCATAGATGGATCCTTGTGGCCACCGATTACTTTAAAAAATGGATAGAAGCAGTACGAATAAAACAAGCCACTAGTAAAGTTGTGATTAATTTCATACTCGAAAACATCATCACTAGATTCAGAGTTCTTCTTAGACTAATCACAAACAATGGAATGTGCTTCAGGTCAGATGAATTCAAGAGGTTTTGTGAATCATATGGCATAGTGATTTCATATGCCCAACCATACCATCCTCAAGCAAACAGACATGCATAATCTAGCAACAAGAGCATCATAAAGATAATCAAAAGGATGCTAGATAATAACAAGAAAGCATGGGATTCCAAATTAAGACTGCATTGTGGGTAGATAGAATCATTATAAAAAAGGCCATTGGAAAATATCCATTTGAATTGGTGTATGGAGCTCAAGCTAGGATTCCAATGCACAATCTCTTACTAGTATATAAATTCATCCTACAAGAAGATATGGATAGCCATGAACCTATGGAAGAAAGAATGGAACAATTGGGAGAGTTGGATGAAATCAGATATTAGGCATAGAAGCATAACAAAAAAATGGAATCTCAAATGAAGCATCTATTTGAAAGAAAGGAAAAAGACAAAAAAATTAAGATTGATGACATGGTTCTTATGTGGAATGCTAGGAGCCAGGACAAAGGAAAACATGGGAAGTTTGAGGCACTATGGTTGGGCCCATTGTTTGTCACTAGCAAGTGTGGTGAAGATTTGTATTATTTGCAAAAAATGATTGGTGAAGATCAGGAGTTTACCGTGCATGGAAAATTCTTGAAGTACTTCTTTTCTTAAAAAAATATTATTTCCCATGCACAGTAATTTAGGATTTTTTCCTTTTCTCCTTTTTTATTTTTACCATCTTCACCCATGGTCTACATCCTAGAGAATACTTCTGGATTCTTGCAATGAATTGACAACCATTCATCCCAAAATAGACTCACTATTAGAACCTCCAAAATTTGCATGACTTCACCACCTTGACTGCAGACTTTGAATCCAATATGTAAAACCTCAACCTTGTAAAAATCCAAATCCCACAAGCAGGCTCACCTTGCAAATCAATTTTTAGGTCTGATTGACACTAAAAATTCCATATTGCTCCAAAAAAGAATTATATATTTACTTAAGCAAAGCATGCCTAGGTCCTTTACATGCATAAATGTCCGAACCAACTATTAAAATTTGCATAAATTTAGCCTTAAGAAAAACCTAAAAATAATTTGTGTGTTGATCCCTTAGCACATAGGCTTGACATTATAAACATCCCATGTGTTCTCCATAATTAAGCTCGGGTCCTATTATAAATTTTATTGAAGAGACCATGCAACATTCACAAGACTTTTCTCAATGTCCCTTTGATAATCCAAACAAGACATCATCGAAGACACATTGGAATATCATGAAGAAATAATCTGGAGTCCCTTCGATGGGACAATGTGCATTAAAATAATAACATTCATGGCCTTGAATTTGATATTATCAAATGAAAGAAAATATGATGGGCTCATAAGTATGTCGAAGTGACAAATGAAGCATCAAAGAGAATTTTTTTCCAGAGTCACTTCAAAACTCGAAAAACATAAAAAAACATATTATTAAAGATATCAGGAGGAAAAACATATATCGACGGGAACCAAATTTTAGTCCCTTCGATATCCCTAAAACAAACAAGAATATGGTCAGACTGAGGATTCCATTTAAGGGAAAAATGCATATTGATAGGACAAAGAGAATAGTCCCTTCTATTAAACGATAACATTTATTGCCTCGACTTTGATAATATAAAAGTAAAAAAGATTCATTGGCCAAAATTAAAATATGATTTAATAAGCCTATAAATGCATCAGAGCGACAAAAGAATATCGAAGAGATTGTTTGCATAGCCTATCCGAGGAAGAGTTCGTAAGGAAACTGGGATATGGGAGTGAAGTTATTTAAAGTCTCTTTGAAATCCCAAAAGAAAGAAAGAGTATACTATTAAGGAAGACATCAGGGAGAGAGAAAGATATCGACAAGAATGAAATATTGTCCTTTTGATATAACGAAATCACTTAATTTCCCATTGACAAGATTGTAGTATTTTGAGGAGAGTGGCCATGACAAACAGATCAATGGTCTACATTCAAAACATTTGATTATGCTTTTGATGATATGAAAGTTTCCATCAGACGACATTTATGAACCAAAGCCAAATAAATTAAAGACCAAATCCTGGGTTGTTTGGAAATCATTGAGCATTCAAAGAGAAAGGAAACAGAGTGTAGCAGTGGTAGGTGACAAAAGAGCTAGAAAAGGCATTACTATTCAAGTAAGTACCTAAGCTTGAGCTAAAATTTCAATATCTAAAACTAGTTAAATTAGCAAGCATGGAAGTAGGGTTTTATGTGAGTTGATATTATGACAAGTACATCTGAACTCCCAAAATTAAGAGACAAAAGTTAGAAACTAGACATTTGAATCAGGACTTGGTCGACCAATGTCCTAGCTTTGGACAAAGGTCTAGACAGACTGCACAACTGAATCCTCAAGCTGAGAAAAGACAGACACAAGGAATTCAGTGACACATGAACCCCAACAAGGGGGTATGATTTGTTCATATACCATTACAAGAAAATGCATAGAGATCAACTAGTCTCCAACCCATGGAGACTCAATCTGGGGAGATTGGTAGTACCTAATGTGTTTGTCAATGTTGAATTGATTAAGGAACTTATCAACAAGTATGATCCTCAAACCTGCATGATTTACCTTGAAGGCGAATCTTCCTTCGTCCCAATTACGAGGAACTATATTTCCATGGTGTTTCAATTGGATACCAACAAAAACATGAAATTTAGGATTAAAGATCTCCTAGATGAGTACCACAACATGTGTACTAGTTACAAGAGATGGAGGTTGCCACTAGACAAACCTCGTGCTAAAGAAAATAGGCTTAAGGTATTTTTAGTAGAAGAACACCCTCCATTATTTAATGTGAGCTTGTTTGAGGAATACTTCCAATATACATACTACTCTGCTTGTCAAGTGCTTGGTTTGGACATTCCCATATTAATGGCCATAACTCCAATGGTATTAGTGGCTGATGTACAAAACCAAGATGCCTAGTCATTTGATTATGCTGAGTACTTAGCTAATGATATCCATAACGCCCTCACTTCTATCAAGAATAAGGATGGAGGTATCCAACTTAGGAATTATTTATTATTTATGCATCTCATCTTGCATGAAGGGTAGAATATGGGAATATGGAGTGAACATATGAGAATAAAAGACATAGATGATGATGGAAACATCAGACCTGTACAGTTGTGGACTGTAATATGGGATAGTAGTTGTGTTAGATCGCACTACTTGTATTTTGAAGAATATTTTGTAAAACCCTTATACAAACTTCTTGGCTGACCTTGTAACTATAACTTGTCACCATAAATAAAAAGATTTCTCCGACCAAAAATAATGATCAAAGAGGAAAGGTCAAACATAATTAGGGAGATTGGTATGCATATGATGATTGCACAAAAAATGGGGTATTTTGTTTTGAGGGAGCCTCTCTTCTCTTACCAAAAACATGTCCTGACAGGGTAGCATATTTGGAAATTTTCAGGTAGTTGGTCTATTCAGAATTTCTACACCTAAAGACCTATAACAAGCAGTCACTTATGCCTTGTACACTTTGTTTCATAGAGTTTGCTGTTGTTTCTGAGAAGGGGTATGAACTCATTGATAAAAATATTGAGCATTATAATTCTCCCAAGGGGAATGAAAGATAAAAAATGATCTTGAGCATTTCATAAATGATGTCAAGATAAGCCAAAGGCTGAAAGGGTATCAACATGTGCTCCATGTAGAAGATGACTTAATCAGGAATCTTGATGAACATCATGCGAGTAGGAGAAGACATTTGTACAACATAATCATGGAAGCAGAGGCTTGGAAATGTGTAAAAATTCATCATACATAGATGCCTTTTCTGAAGTTGAGGACCCTATTGAAAAAAAAATTGGTCTTTGTTGTGCATGTTTTGCACACACGCCCCGTCGTAGGTAGGGACCCCCTTTTTTCGCTCCTGACAGGCTGCTTTGCTCGTATCTTGTTTTACGTGCCTCATTTTCCAAGCCCAAATTGGTCATGTGCCTTCAAACAATCAAATTCCCCTTACCAAATCCACCTACTTAGGGTATTCAAATCTGTAGAGAAATGAAGTCCCCCGTCCCTTTTCTCCCCATTGTCTTGTTTCTACTGACTTGGTCCCTGATCGCTCAATTCACTTTTTTCTACATTTTTGACTTTGGGGCCAACTTTTTGGTGGATTTGGGATGTGTTTGGGGTGCCTAAGTGAACTACCAAAGTTTCGTCAATGTTCCGTAAAGTTTCGGTGGTTTCAGAATTTCCTTCCCTCTTTGGCTATTTTGGAAACATCTGTGGGCCCCTCTAGTCTGGTTTCCACATTTTTGACTTTGGGGCCAAATTTTTGGTGGATTTGGGATGTGTTTGGGGTACCTAAGTGAACTACCAAAGTTTCGTCAATGTTCCGTAAAGTTTCGTGGTTTCAAAACTTTCCCTCCGGAACTCCCTTCCTCTTTGGTTGTTTTGAAAACATCTGTGGACCCTTGCCAGTCCGGTTTCCACATTTTTGACTTTGGGGCCAAATTTTTGGTGGATTTGGGATGTGTTTGAGGTGCCTAAGTGAACTTCCAAAGTTTTATCAACCTTCCATTAAGTTTTGGTGGTTTTAGAACTTTCCCTTTGGAACTCCCTTCCTCTTTGGCTGTTTTGGAAACATCCGTGGACCCCTGCCAGTCCAGTTTCCACATTTTTGACTTTAGAGACAAATTTTTGGTGGATTTGGGATGTGTTTGAGGTGCCTAAGTGAACTACCAAATTTTCGTCAACATTCCATTAAGTTTCAGTGGTTTCAGAACTTTCCCTCCGGAACTCCCTTCCTCTTTGACTATTTTGGAAACATCTGTAGACCCCTGCCGATCCGATTTCCACATTTTTGACTTTGGGGAAAAAAATTTGGTGGATTTGGGATGTGTTTGAGGTGCCTAAGTGAATTGCCAAGGTTTTGTCAAAGTTTCGTTAAGTTTCGGTGGTTTCAGAACTATGTCCCCCTTTGGCTATTTTGGAACATCTGTGGAGCCTCGGTGGCCAGGCCTTAGGAGCCCGGCCCCTCCGTGCCCATTTCTGGGACTCTGTCCCTCTTTGGCCATTTTGAACATCCATGGAGCCCCAGTGGCCTGGCCTCCGGAGCCTGGCCCCTTCATGGCCGTTTCTGGGACTCCATCCCTCTTTGGCCTTTTTGAACATCTGTGGGCCCCCGTCAGTACGGTTTCCACATTTTTGACTTTGGGGACAACTTTTTGGTGGATTTGGGATGTGTTTGAGGTGCCTAATTGCACTGCCAAGGTTTTGTCAACGTTCCGTTAAGTTTCAGTGGTTTCGGAGCTTCATCTCCCTTTGGCTGTTTTGGAACATCCATGAAGCCTCAGCAACCCGGCCTCCGGAGCCCAGCCCCTCCGTGGCCGTTTCCGAGACTTTGTCCCTCCGTGGTCATTTTGAGCTTCCATTTTTTTTTCAAATGAGTCCAATCTTAAGGAATTTTTTTTGTGCACTCTTCCTTCCCCTTTTCCCATGCGCTATAATTGAAAAATCTCGGTTTTGCTATGTTTTGTGAGGTCTGGGAAATTCCCTTCCGGTTTGTTGTCTCTCATTCATTGCTCATCCCCTTGGGCCCACATTAATGTTTATGGTCCAAATGAGCTCCAAATATGAATATTATGCTCTTTTGATGACGCATGGATGGATCTAACAAGGATTTTGCAAGATTTAACTAATGTTTTCCTTGATTTGTGTATGAAAGCACTTACGACACTTCATGTATGCAGGATTCAAGGAGCCTCTTGTGGGTCCATCAGGAGACCCATTGAGACAACTGAACAAGGAAGGCACATAGCTCCTGTCACCATTCATTTCATGTCCGCCTCTCCCCCTAGCACCCACCAACAAGGTCAACGTTAGAAGAAGGCATGTGCCAAGGAAGTCAAAGACAAAAATGCAAGGGGGTGGCCTTGAAGAAGGCATGAAGGAGTTGTCCTACTTTTCACCAGATGATGATGAGTTGTTCGCCCGAATTAGGGGCAACCAATCAATTGATGCCAATCATCGACAGACTCATTTGATCCAAGGAAGAACATTGCAAACACATCAAGTAAGAAGGCAACTTTCAGGTAGTTTCAGCTACAGTAAAAGGGCAATTAGCTAAATGACGAAACTGCTACAGCACCTGGGCACTAGATGACCAAAAAGGGAAAGGACAAATGATGTATTTTAAAATTGTTGAATATTGTGGGGTAGGTGAAACCCTAATGTAATTAAATTTGGGCCTTCCATTGCAAATTGATCCTAGCCATTCATTTGGGCTTTGGAAAACTATAAATAGGGGCTTGTCCCTCATTTTTAAGGGTTGGAGAACTGATGTAAAGACATTCTACAACAATAGAAAGCAACATTGCATGATTTATGGGTGTTCCTTTTGAGTTTTCTCTTTATGTATGCATGGTTCAACTTCCATAGTAGTTTTAGTTGTAGATTCTTGAATGGAGGTGATAATGGAAATTGTTGTTATGGTATTTGATGAACTTTCAGCCCATACCTTTAGCACTTGTTGATGACAAACTACTATGTAAAGTTAGCCTGGGCTTCTTGATTTCAATGCTGCAACTTAGTTCAATCGCATGTGCATGATGTGCATATGCAATTTGAAAATCTGCAATCCTTAGAAGATTGCACTAGTTTTGTGTAGCTGTAGGTTCTCTTGGTCAAGCAAAACTCAGTTTTAGGGAGTTTGTCTACTGTAGCAGCCACCATTGTCACTGTTCATTCGTAGCTTAGGATTATAACAACTTTCTTAACCGTTCTCCTTTTGCTATTTCTTTTAATCATTGGTTAGAGTAGGATCCAAAGCATCACCATGAAGCTAAATCAGATGAACTTGATGAGTTTTAGCTTGCTATTTTGAGTGGACAACCACTGTTCATTCACTTCCAACATCTTGAAACTGCATTTGCAAACCCAACTTCCCATGCTTTGTAACTCATCCATAAGATCGCCTTGTGATTCCAGCAAATCACATCAAACAACTGAGATATTCCAAGCACTGTCAAGACCTAACATTAGAGACCTTGGGATAGTGTTCTGCAATTTGATTGTGGAAGATTGTCTTTCAAGAGAGGTAGTGAACCTATGCATTTTTTGTGTTGAGAAGTGCATAAAAAACACATCAACCGTCTTACATGAAGTTGAATTGACTAGGGATGTACCGCCCTCAGTGTTTAAAAGGAAAAGAGATGAGGATATTATAGTTATACAAACCAAAAGTGAAATCCCATTATGTTAACTCTCTCCACAACCTACACCAGATGTTAGTTTTTCTCTTAGGACATCTACAATAAGAGAAGAAGAATAGGTGGATGATGAGGATGAATGTGTGTAGGTAAGTAAACTTGTTATTGAGGAATATGAACCCCCATCAAAGAGGAATGTAGTCATAATAAAGTCCTTAGAGAAACTTTCAGATGATGTGAGACATCTTGCTAGCTAGCGGTTTATTTTTGACGATTCTTTTGTTAAGTCCCCAAAATTTAAGTCATTTGTTTATAAGTATACATGTAAATTGATTAGGGAGAAGATTAAGGAGACCACTCCTGAAAGAGAAGCAAAAGCTTTAAAGGAGTTGCAGGAATAGGTAGATAAGGAAATGGAAGAAATCATTCCAGAGAAAGGAAGGAAATTGCTAGAAGAAGCAAGGGTTATGCTTCTCTTAGGATGGGATATGAGCTTTGCTATTGTATTTGATAGTTTCCGAAGAAGTCAAAATAAGAACTTGTAATTGAGCACAAAAGGAGTAGATAGGATCTACACCGGATCAGGGTATAATCTTGATAATGCAACTTTGCAAATTTGGGCCCTGAATCCACTAGATAAAACACCAGTACTCATTGATGATCCTAACAAGGTATTTGACCATCTTCTTATGCAAAGGATTGGAGATAGTGATCTTATTGAAACTATAGATTTAAATGTTAACGTTGCTAAGTTCACCAAAGCTCAGATCAGAAGGTTGGTGAAAGATAATAGAAGGTATATGACTAAAAATGAGAACCTAAGGCAAGAAATAGCCAACTATAAGGACAAGTTTCCATCCTCCTCAAATACTTACTCCCAATTTTTGGACAATGATAATAGAGTATTGGAAGCTATGTATGAAAGTACATATTGGAGGCATAAGGTTGAGAAACTCCAAAAGAAATGTGATAAATTGGAAGCACAAATGAAATTCATATTGAATTCAACATTGTTTTAGAATTGGTAAAGAAAAGGTTCAAAAAATACTTGAGAAGGCTGACAGGCTATGGAAAATTCACACTAGAATGTATACTACTTTCCAGGAGCATAAAAGATTACATCTCAGAATGGTGGAAAAAAAGGAAGAATTAATAGCTAAAAGAAATGTTGATGACCAAGTATTCAAAACCTATGATGAGTTAATTAATTTGCATGATCATTTTCATGTTGTACTTATAGAAGAACTTGGTGATTTTGATCAGCTATTGGATATGTCTCTTCCTAACTTCTTTAACAATAAAGGTGATCTTAAGGAGTAGAGCATATGGAAAAATAAATTGGCATAGTTGTTACCATCGGCTCTCGACCTAGTGAATGACAAATCGATGGTGGTTGAGAACACACATTTATAGTTAGAGAAAATGTTCAATTTAAAGTTTTTCATGAAGGATATAATCACCAATGCTAACACACACAACAATGAAAGATACACTAAGCACCTTTCCAAGTTGAACCTATTCATTGCATGAGCAACATAAAGACAAAAAGCCTCATCAAAGTCACCTAGCACTGGAAACACTATCATCGAGAGAGGACCTTTCCAAATCCAAGTGATCATGGGTACCTTATGAAGATTAACAGACTGTGGTGTCTTACAGATGCTTCAGACTTCATTGTTTATTTTCTATCTTTGTTAATCACATGTTACAATCATCGTTACGGTTTTAGTTTATGTTAACAAAAGATAATTGAAGAGACACCTTTTGGAATGTAATGGTCTGAAGCTTGTTGCTTCTCATATACATGGGAAACCAAGACCGAATTATCATCATGAGATAGAATAGGATAATTTTTACAAAAAGAGAGACTTTTGATATTTTTTTTTTAAAAGCAATCAATGGAGAAGAAAGCTTAATTTGGTGCTTGAATCTTGGTCTCAATTATTTTTTGATATTACTGTGTATGGTTATGTAGTTGTCTCCAATTTAATATTTCCTTGTTATTAAGATTAATGTATCAAGTATATGTTTGATTTTTCAAGACACATTTGTTGCTCTTGTGTGATTCCTTTTAATTGGTTCTTTCAAGTCAAGATTAAATCATCTTAAATAGATCACAGTAACCTGGAAGTCTTAATTGGATCGATAAGAAGAACCCCATAATCACTTCATTGCACATTTATGCCAGCCATAGACACTTACTGTGTCAAATAATTAGAGTTATAGCTAGAGGTAGGACACATACATCATCCACATTCTGACTCCATTGTCCAATAGGATAAGACACTAATCAATTTAATTTAAAACTACGTTCCATAAAACTTCATTCACACCTTTCCATTTTTCAATTTAGGAGTAGTAGTTAGAAACATCAGTTAGTTTAGTATTCAAGTTATCTATTTCAAACCTTTATGCTATATTGAAGTAGATAGGGAGAAAGGGATAAAAAATTCCATAAAACACATTCAATTTGCTTAACATCAATCAAAAGAAGATAACATTTGCAAGGTATACACGCCTAGGTCTAGCAAAACCTGAAGAGCAGGGAATTCTAACCACATTGGTTAATTCCGTTCGTTGGGAAAAACATTGTTAAACCTAACCATAGAGTCAGCATACTCTTAGGGTTTGCAATTTGTAATTTTGGGAACCAACATGGCCGATGACCTATTTATTCAACCGAAGGTTGAAATGATAGGTGGGTCCTAGGGGGGTTGTTGTAGTCCCCTTGGACGTCAAATGATGTTACACCAAAGACATTTCAATGAAGCCGTCTTATTTTGCGACTCACTATTTATGGTAATTTTGACAAATGTTCGACATATAGTTGCATGAGTCTCACTAAACTATTTTTGGAAAGATTTGTTCAACAAGGACTCTATAACTTTGATTTATTATGCTCATTTGAAGCCATGTTTTCTATAACTTGTGAAGATTGTTGTAATTGCAATTTTTTCTTAAGAAATGAAATATGAGAGATCTTTGTTCGTGGGTTTTTCCTAGTATAATTTTACTAGGTTTTCCATGTAAATACTATGTTAAATTTGTGCTTATTATTTTTCTCTATCTATTATGCATTGCAAATATTCTTACAATAATTACTACAAAAGGCTTGCACGAATAGCCATAGACCTTTTGGAATCCAAATGGTAGGTATGAAATCTTAATCATATCGATGATTAGGAGATTGCTCAAGAGTTGTTAGAATTGAGCTAAGTTTGAGTTTAGGTGTAAAAATAGTAGAAAAATTCAAAATTGAAAGTTATACGAGCTAATAAAAATATTAGAGTTTCTCCTTTTACTAGCTATGGTCACCCCTTTTGCTAGGGTAGGTTTCCTAGTTAACCTTGAGAATCCTTAGGTAACCCTAAGAATGTTTAGGCGACCACATCATTTAAAAGGTGAAAATATTATTTTTGAAGAGAAAAAGGGTGCACAAACAAGACATAATGCTAGGGAGGATGAGACAAAAGCAAGGGAGGGTCTAAAGGCTTAGTAGACATTTCCATCAAGGTTAGAAAGGCTAAGATGAATTTTTATTTGTGCCACATGGGTTGTAAGTTGAGCTATTAGATCATCATCAAACTGTCATGTATGCACGTGCACTTTTAGGTACTTACATTCTCTAGATGATCCTGGATAATTAATTAGGGTTTGCCAACATCGTAGCACACAATTTCATGCTCAAGTTAAAACAACAACTATTACAAAGGGGTTAGTTTGGCTCCATAATTTAAATTTGAATTCGAAAGTTCAAAAGTCATATCTATATCATGTAAATGACTTAAAAATCATTTTTGCATCCATGAATTAAACTTGAGATTGAAAAAATATGTAATGTAATGATTGAGTCTAGACTTTTGAGATATTTGAAGGTAGAATTGAATTAGATTCAAATTCTTTACCAACATTTATTTAATAATATACCACTTATAAACTAGTAATTACATTAGAAATACCCCAATCAAAACAAATCCATAACAAATGAAAAAAATATAAGATATATAATTTTTACAATTACAATAATAAAAATTAAATTTATTAAAAAAACATCGAAGAAACAAAAATACAGAGACCATTTCAATCTTATAGACATTATTAAAAAATGCTCAATTATTAACTTCAAAGAATTTGGAAGGAATTCAGAACGTATGGAGCGCTCAACTATTAACTCTAAACGAGCACAGGAAACCGCCAAACATATCAATCAAAGGAATTTCATGGCAACCGACGCCCAAATGCCCATCACCGGACGAGGGCTTCCTTTCCAATCGCATTGAAGAAAAACCTCTGTATGTGTATAGCATAGATAACCTAGTTGTGGGTACGTATCCCTTATGCCAGGGAGCCATTAGTCCTCAGATAAGCAATTGCAATGGGGGATTCATACACAGATTATGAGACGAGGCGGCGTAATCCCGAGCCACGCAATGCAGCCCTTCTAGTTATAGACATGCAGCTCCATTTTACGGGCATCGCGACGCCCATTATCCCCGCAATTCGGCGCACGATCGAATCCTGCCGAGCCCAAAACATTCCAGTCGTGTACACTCGTCACTCCCACAGAGACCCTTCTGACTATGGAATGCTTGGCGAGTGGTGGAATGAGGTCATTCACGATGGCACTCCTGAAGCCGAAATAATGCGCGAGGTTTGAACCCTGGGCCTCCTATTCTTTACTTTCAAACATTTACTCATCTTCTCAGTCAAAATCCTTTATTTTGGGTTCAAACCCTAGCAGAATCGTCATTTTTGTTCAAATCCTACCGAAGCCCCAATTTTTTTTAAAATTTCAAGGTAGCCCTCATTTTTTGTAAAAAATGGAACCCATTTTTCGTTCAAGCCGTAATGTAACATTCAAACTATAATAGAACGTTCATCCTTTTGTTCATATCCTAACATAACCCTCATTTTTGTTGAAATCGTATTGGAACTCTAATTTTTGTTCTAATTCTGATGAGCTCTCATTTTTGGTTCAAATTCCAACATAATTCTTTTTGGTTGAAACGGTAATAGAAATCTGATATTTGTTCAAATCCTTATATAACCCTCGGTTTTCTGTTTAAACCTTAACCCTAACATAATTGTTTCTCTTTTTTAAACCAAATACTAACATAAACTTCATTTGTTCGTTATAATCAAAGGAGGGTTAACATTGAGAGGCTATAGCTCCTGTTGTGAAGCTGCAGACTGCCCCATTTAGCACATAAACTTAACTGCAAAATTTGGAATGTTATCCTGAAATTCGAAGCTGCTGGAGAAATCCAACTACTACGAGTGGTCACCAGCTTAAAGTTTTTGAGTGTTACAATCAATCTCAATTTATTTATGTTCCTATTCTTACTACTGAATTAATTTTGTGTTAATATCCAAAAACCTAAAATCTAGTACCGAACAGAAATAAAATACTTTACAAGAAAACGTTAAACTTCAAATAACACAAAAAATATATCCGCGGCACTTCCATGTCAGATCTGAATTTACTTATGATTCATTCATACTTTTCTGTTAATTTGACACTCAGAATCCTAAAATCCTGTAGCTTATGAGAAATAAATTGACTTCTAAGAACTGTAATACTCAGACAACTTCAAAGTGTGCGGAGCAGAAGAATTTTTATGATTCATGGGACCTCTAGGTCAGTATTGTGCCCATTTTTGCCAAAATACCAACCAAATTCTCATTTTTATTCAAACCCTAACAAAAACCTGGATTTTGCTTGAGACATGGTCAAATCTTAATTTTTTGTGTGGTTGTACAGGTTAATAAAAAGGCAGATGACAAAGTTATTCACAAGCATACCTACAGTGCATTCTATAATACTGATCTGGAGAAGTACCTTCGTGAGCAGGGAAAGTCAGAAGTGATTGTTACGGGAGTAATGACGAATCTTTGTTGTGAGACCACGGCGAGGGATGCTTTTCTAAGAGGGTTCAGAGTTTTCTTCTCAACTGATGCCACTGCAACCTCAAATAAAGATTTGCATGATTCTACACTCAAGAATTTGGCTTATGGCTTTGCCTATCTTGTCAATTGTCAGAGGTTGGAAGATGCTTTTGCTGCTAAGGTTTCTGCTTAAAGAGGTGCTAAATCCAGGGTTTTGTAAGTGGTGCTGTATATATTATGTATGCCTTTCTTTTGTTAGTATTCCATTAATTGAAGACCTCCTTTATCAATGATAGCTGTGAAAACTTTAGTTGAGATCACTGGTTCAATGCCTGTAGGTATATGTATATACATATGTTGATTTGGGTAATTTTAACTTTTAAAAATTCTAGGTAAACAGGCTTTGAATGTTTTTTCGAGCAGGGAAAATGCCAAATGGCAAGTTTGTTACTAATCTAAGAAATATATGTATTATAGGATTATATTTGAGGATAATATAGAACCTACTATTATAAGCTTTTGACAATTCAAAGATAAGAACTTTTCTTATGTTTTATTATTATTTTTTGCTCCTTTACTAAAAATATTTTGAAAAGTAAATGCCAAAAGTATAGCCACAAAACATTTCCTGGTATATGAACCAGAGAGCAAGATAACAAACCAAGCTAGCTGACTTAGAAGCACCTTCATTTACCCATTAAAATATATTACAAGATTGACTTAGTGATACTTTTAAAAAGAATTTATGGTCTGCCAATAGGTATGAGGCTTCCTGTAAATAACAGATGTATCTCTGTGGTTTTATACACGTTCCTTGAAATAGGAATGTACCGATGAATATGGAATGGCGATTAGAACATTTCCCTTAGAATCTGGGACTGCCCTTAGGATGGCTGAAGGCATCCCTAGACCATCTTGGGGATGTCAGGGCATCCCAACTGTAAAAGGAAAGTGATACTTTTAAAAAGAATTTATAGCCTGCCAATAGTTATGAGGCTTTCTGTAAATAACAGTGTACCCCCAGATGTATCTCTGTGGTTTTATACATGTTCCTTGAAATAGGGATGTACCGATGAATATGGAATGAGGATGGAACATTTCCCTTAGAGTTTGGGGCTGTCCTTAGGACGGCTGAAGGCATCGCTAGACCATCTTGGGGATGTCAGGGCATCCCAACTGTAAAAGGAAAGAGGCATTTAAAAAAAAAAAACAAACACACCTAAAACTCAAGTCTTTGGCTTCCATTTTGCTATTCAAAAGCAAGATGGAGGTAGGAGGGCATCTACTACGAAGCAAGGAACAAAGGAATAAAGTATTTGTAAAACACAATCATTAATGAAAGTTACAGAATCGTTAAATGGAAAGAAAACTCGTGATTCCATCATATTGGTGATCAAAGGTTTATTCACATGTTGGCTAAGAGACATTTCTAGACGGAGGTTAAGTAAATGCTAAACTACTAAAGTTTGAGAGGTTATCCACAAGTTTGAAGAAGAGATCCTTATCCTATCCTTTGTAGAGGAAACACATTGAACAATTCAATGTCTTCAATGTGTCTATTGAGACTAGCTGGAATTACAGCAAGTTGAATTCATTGACATCATAATTGAATCTAATTTCATGTTGACATTTCGTGGGTTCATTTATATTTTTAGTGGATATACTTAAAAGAAGTTGGTGTATTATTATTATTTATATTAAGTTAGTGTATTATTATTATTTATATATTCTTTTAATAGTCATGCCTTCACCATCTTGATAATCTAAAAAATAGTTTGTGATCCTTGAAACTTGTGCCCCCACCGCTAAACTTGAAACTTGTCCACCCACCCCTAAACATTAAACTAGGCTAGGTTAGCCAAGGCTTCTTTGCTTGCCATAATAATATATATTAATATATATGGCAAGACAAAATTCATGATACCTTTTGTAAGTATTTATGGCCTTAAAATAGATAGGGGGTTCAATATAATATAAACCCAGCCCCCCTTTAGGTTTATATTCTATGGACTCCACAATATTTGTACCTTTTGATATTCCCAAGAATTTGGATAGTTAATTAGACATGGTAATTATTTTTTGGTGTTTTTTTTTAAAACTTCATCTTTAGGTTACATGGTTGATGACAACACAAAATACTTTTTTAG
Organism: Sequoia sempervirens; assembly: GCA_007258455.2. Classification (NCBI taxonomy): domain Eukaryota; kingdom Viridiplantae; phylum Streptophyta; class Pinopsida; order Cupressales; family Cupressaceae; genus Sequoia; species Sequoia sempervirens. The sequence goes on from VDFB02252616.1 coordinate 151,982,727, forward strand.
TTTTTGGTTTACTTGTGAAGTACTTTTGTTTTATGGAAAAAAATATGAATATTCAACAAGTAAACAAGGAAATGCATGTTGTAACATAGCATTCAATTATGTAATTTATATTATAGTAGACTTTGTTCTATGTTTTTCTTGGACATGGAGTATAAAAGATATTTTGATGTAAAAGGGGTAAAAGGTATTTGGATATTTAATTCAAGTTGTAACATTGATTTGGGGTGCTTATCAAATAAACAAAAATAGGTTCCTTATGCTTTCAAGTTGTCATTTAGATTGTTGCATTATTTGTTGTTTGTTAATTTTGTTTGTAATGGTCAAGAATGTGAAGCTTGCAACACAAGTTAAAATCTATATATATTTTTACCTAGAAAAGGTTGCCTTATATATTCTTACATTTTTAGTAGTTAGTACAATGGTAATGGGATGGTGGGCACTTCAACTTTGAATGGGCTCAAAGTCAAATAAGCATACATTGTATAACAACCCCAATTGATTGTAATTGATTTTAAAATTTGCAACAATTTTTGGTTGGCAGAAATTATCATGTCTGCATATACGTCATGTCAGCGTCATTCCTCCCATAGTCTCCCCTGTCCCATTACAAGTGCACTTGCTTCTTATGCTACACTTATAAGCTTTTTCAAAATGTCAAGTTGCATTACAACTTTGTTCCACTATCATGTCAACATGGAAGGATGCTTAGAGATTTTTTTCCCACTTAATACATGAATTGTGCGTTAGGGACCACATCTCTTTATAAGAGATTAGAAAAAAATCAAAGATGCAAGATGTAAAGATAGATTTGTGTGAGACAACAATACAAAACATATTAAATATGTACTAGATATAGGGTGACCCTACAAGTGTGTCCCACTTTTTGGTCAATGTGGGACATTGAAATCAACATTTTCTCCAAATTTTCATTTTTTGACACATAATTATATTGTTTAGAATTTGAGATGATGCAAACTAGTGATTCTTGAGATTTTGTTTGTAGGTTATAAATTTTTTTTTTTAAAAATTAAGAAATAATTTATGAGTTTTTTTATGTAACTTCAATAGGGGAAAGGGGCATGTAGTGGAGCACCCTAACTTCGTGTTTCTCAAAATCTTACATGGAAATTTGAAATTAGTCTCAATTTTGTACAACAATTTATTTGGCAACCCACTTGCTTAAAAAAATTAATTTTAGGGTCACATCATCAAATATGATGCCACATTAGCATGTTTTTTGTTGAGGTATCTAAAAAGGCTAAAAAAAAAAGCGAGACCGATAGTGGTGCACTAAGTCATGTTTAATTGGTGCGTTGTCAATTTGTGTACTTTATGGATAAAAAGTGTTTTGCAATTGGATATTAAGGTGTTCCACTATGGGGCCCACCAAGGACTACTTCTATCTCCACTATTGGACCCCGCTCCACTATGGGCCCCTCTCCCCTAACTTATTTTTTTATAGTTAACAATATTTTTAACAAGTGACATTACTCTTGTAAAAAATAACTTTATTTATAAAAATGATAAAATTATAAATTTTTAAACATAGATTCGTAATACCAATATTTAGCATACATATGTTTTTTCATAATTTTTTGTTGCATAATTTTTTTTTAATAATTTGTTGAAGTGGGATAAACTATAATTCAAACATAGGTTACTTCGATAACCCGTAACTTTTTTCTATGCATCCAAATTAACTTTTTTTTTTTTGTTGAAATAAAAACGTCAATATTTAGTGCAAAGATATATTTCATTTTTTTAATCTATTTTACTTTGTACGGAATAAAGACTTTGACGATTGTTGAAAAACCTATATTCACTAAAAAATAAATAAAAAATATAATAATCAATTTAAATATATTTGAAATTATATTTGTTGGAAAGCTTATTTTGAGTGCTACAATCTTGCAAAACATCTTATCTAGTTTATTCCATTTGAAGGTTTAATCAAAGGTTTGAAATTGGAAATTATGAGGAAAGTTCAAGTCCTAAGATGAAAAAGTAATTTTTAGGACCTTCGTTTGAAGGTATTCAAGGACAAGGTATGTCCTTTTTATGATAAAAAAAATAGAAATACCCTTGTTCGAAGGTATACAACTTTGAATGAAGGTCAATGTTTGATGATATACAATTTTAAATGAAGGTCCATGTTCGTTTGAAGGTGATTTACGACTCACCTTCAAATGAAGGTATTTTCGTTTAAAGAAATACCTTCAAAGCAAAGGTATTATTAACCTTTTTGCCTCATTTGACTTAAAAAATCTGTCCCATGTTTGGGACTCACTATTGTGGTTTTACCCCATATGGGCTTCTGATGCCTAAGTAAAATCCAAACCCAACCTTTCATATTATACCTTCTCCTTGGTTGCTAATTTTTCATGAGTGAAGTGTCATATTGTGTTGGGCTTTGTCCATCATCCAAGAGGAGGATTTCTTCTTCTTAACTATAATCCAATTGGCATACTTCTTTTCTTGATATCTTTGATTTTAGATTTGAAATCATTGAAGAGCCCTTTAGTAGGGGAACAACCACTTTCTTAGAGGGAGATAATAAAGGAGTAGATATGATCAGAGATTAAGGAGAGATGCCACCCTTCTTTGATGGGGGAGAAGGCATTATGGGAAGGTGGAAGACTCATGCATGGACTTGTTCACACTTAGAAGGGGATGCTAAAAAATTATGTTGTGGATTGGATTTGTCCCACCTTTCCACCAAGTAGGCTGCGTTAGATGAAAATTCCTTTTAGCAATAACCCCAACCTAAGGGTAGACATTTGGTATGTGTCTAGTAGCATAGAAAGCTCAACATATGAAAGCGATCCCTTTCATAATGTAGAAGTTGATTCCACATTTAGTCACCAATCTTTAGGTTGATTTCTATCAACTATTTGGAGTTATCTAATTCCACTTGGATTTAAGCAATGTGAATTGAAAAACTAATATTTTCTAGGGCATGACAAAACTTCCCAATGGAGTTTCTAGTGGAAGTTAGATAGGAAGATCCCTAAAATTATAAAGATTTGGAAGACACACTCAAAATGGAACAAATGTAAAGGATTCCATGAACTTTGAAATTTGGTGTCATGGTTTTATACATAAATGACCTATCTCAATACCATGACCCTTCTTGTAGTAGCATATCCGTGTCCATTGGAGAAGTAGTGATGAAAAGGAAGAACTCTTTCATGCATGGGCATATAATAATTTCTTCCTTCAGTAGGGAGTCTTGCTTTTGTTTATCCATTCTAAATTCATCAAACTTGGCTAATAATTATGAAAACAACATACTTGAGTATTAACCATGTAGGACTTTTTAGCTACTAAAACCTCTTCATTGAAGTCCATGCCCATGTATCTGTATTGTTGAGACCTAGAAACATTTGGAATGACTTGATTCAAATTGGGGTTCCTAGATTTGGGTGGCACATTAAAGAGGAAAATGGAAGTCATGTCCATAGTAGACCTCATCACTAAAGATTTAAGGGCACTCATTGAAGATGAGCCTTCTAAGGTGAGCAAGGAAGCCCTAGTTTACGAGGAAGTAGGGTTTGAAACTACCTCTATACTTGGAGAGCTTGAAACCCTAACTATTATGTTGCACTATGAATAAAAGAGCATCATGTGCAAACAAAAAAGTTTCTTTGCATAGGAAGTCAAATACTAAGCCTAAATGGTATGAGGAGAAATATTGTGTGCCTTGACATATTGCTAACTCATTTTTCCATGAAGTTGGAGTTTGATGTCCTAGAGCTGCAAGTTGTTTGGGTGGGAAACATTGTAGAAATTAGTGGTCAAGGATTCTTAGAGTTTTGGAAATAAGGTGCTTGAACCTTTTGTTTTGGAGGATAAGCCTATTGCATATGCTCTTATTTATTTTTTATTTTTTGAAATTGCTAATAATTTTTTTATGTTTGTAGCTTCTTTACACTAACCCATTTGCTTTGTATGGTCTATTGCTTTGGAAGTTTGTTAGCTTATACTTGCTTCACAACTAAAAGTGATTTCTTTGCATGTGAAGCCAAAAACTAAGCCTAAATGCTACGAGGAGAAACATTGTGTGCCTTCACATTATTATTAACTCATTTGTCCATGAATATGGAGTCCAATGCCGTAGAATTACAAGTTGTTTAGGTGGGAGACATGGTAGGAATTCATGGTTAAGGATGCTTAGAGAAGGAGAAGGAGAAGGAGAAGGAGATGAAGAAATATAGGGAACATGGTTCCTAAGAAAGATGAATTTTGTACCCAAGGTAATCAACTCAAAAAACACAAAAACCCTATTGATGTTTTTTCATCTATAGTTTCTTTAGATTATGTGTGTTAATGATATGATTTTTTTTTTAATTGCTTATTATGTCATCTTTATCTCCTAATAGCAATTCTTTACTAAGTTGGTTTTGCATGCTTAGGAACCCACAACATGAAGGTTGGAGGAGGTTTTAACTTTACCTAATGATTTTTATGTTCTCTTGTAAAGAAACCTAGCAAGGTAATATGTTGTGTTATTTTTATCAAGGTAATATGCTCTTGAACTGCTCAAGTTGATGGTTCATGTACAACGTCTTTAGTGTTATTAGTATTGCTCAAGGTTCCCATTTAGATTGACTTTCTTAGACTACCTATTTACCTCTAGGATTTCATGGAGAAAATAATCTATGGGGCATTTTTTGCCATTAATTGGATATGTTTTTTCTTACCTATACCCACAAAAGGGTATGTATTGAAGTGGATCCCCAATGGATCTCACCATCTCTCTTGAAGAGTTTGCAACTAGGAAGGATGGATGAATGAATCTCTAGAGCTTGGGGGTTTTGTATGAAGGCAAGAATAACCTAGTAATAGGTTGAAGAGGATGAGAATCTTATGATGGTGAGACTTACAAGGGTTTAGAGTTATGGAAAATGGAAGAAGCAAATGAAGAAGTTTGAATCATTGTAGTAGAAATCAGAATGCAAGAGTGAGCATTTGAGAAAGTGTAGTAAGTGCAAACTAAATAGAACCTTCAAAATGAGAGAGTTTATGGGAGTATCTTGACTAGTTATCTAGTAGACAATGTACTTAGGAGACATTAGGGTTAAGTTTCCAATTTTTGCATAAATATTTGAGTTTAAATTTGGACACGAGAATTTAGGGGTGTTGGTGTTTGGAACTAGTACCTAGGGGTGCTAGCATCTTCACACACTAGTCTCCAAACTTTATGGGAAGGCTAGAAATACAAAATAAGGTTTGGTGATGTGTGTTGCATATCAACGTTGAGTTTATGTCAAGGAATATAAAGAAGAAAGTTGGAAGGAAGCCACACACTTCTAATCTAGGATGAATATCTATAGAGATTTAAAATCCACAACCATATTTTTATGTATTCCATAGTCCATTTGAACAATTATCAAGAAAACCTATGTGGAAAACCAATGCATACATTTAATATTTTGCTCCTGGCACTTTGTACTTTGCAAAATAGGGCCAGGACTAAGTTTCCATAGGCGACTTAGTTCCCCTATTTTGCCTCCAAAATTGAATATGTTGGTGTCAACATTTTATTATTTGAATTTCAAATGTTAGATGTTAGCTATTGGGATTTAATTTTTGGGAAATTAGAATAATCACATATAAATACATTGTTATTTCATCATTTAGAAACTAACAAGGAGAATCTAGGAAATTATTAGAGAACTTATGATCAATCAATTATCAAGAAAGTCAAGAGCACTCAAGAACATATTTATTGCAACAATTTAACATCAAAGCATCATGTCAAAGTGTATGCGAGTTTGTTCATGTTTATATCATCATATTGTTTGTGAGATCTAACCCTAGTAGGTCTTAAAGAAAATCAAGCGAACAATAATCAAGCCTTGAGGAGATGCACATGAATTTAGTTCTTCAAGGAAGCCATTTTTGAGTGGTGAGTTGCAGCCCATTGTTGATTCATCATTCATTTTATCCTTTAGCCTCTATCCCTCAAAATGATAAGCTCTCTATCATTGAAATTGCCATCGTGGAAGGGGAAACACTAACATGGGGTTTGATTGAGGCAAGACCCTATATGGCACAACCCTTCCTCTCTCTTTGAATGTGTAGGTTTCAAATATGAAGAAGATTGGAAGAAGTTTGAAGGCCAATTATTAATTGTTACCTACACCTTGACAATATACGAAAACTCAATTATCTAAAAATTCAATGAAGATTTGACAGTGCGACAACTCAAGGAAGAAGGCTCTAATCTGACTCTAGAGGACTCAGAAAATAGATTTGAATTTCATTAGCAAGGACATTGTCACCCTTGGCAACAACACCCACCAAAAACAGGCTCAAACTTATATCACATATGCATAGTACTCTACTCAGTCCATTTTTGAAGTATGAATTTCTTTGTCAGATTTGTTGTTTTACATCAGAATAGTCATTTGTATCATTAGCTTAGTAATTTCATTGCATTGGATTCCAAAATCCATTCCAAGTTTGGTCAAGGGAAAGTTGACTCACCTTTCAGGTTGTAAGTCAATCTTATATCTTGTTCAAATCCATCAAACCCCCGCCACCTCCAAAAATCATAAATGAAATGAGGAAAAAGTGGGAAACCCTAGAGCCAAAAACCTAGAGAGTCCTCCCTTTTTCATCATTTCATTTTAGTGAACCCGACTTGTTAACATTATATACCTTCTAAAATCTAAAGTAAATCATCCTAGATCTAGATTTAACTTCACATTGTTTTGCATTATTTATTTAGGCATTAAATTTTGCATCATAAAAGGCATTTTTTTTTCAAAAATTTGCATACAATATTGTATTATAGGTTGCATTTCAGTCAAATTTACATTCCAATTGCACTTACAAATTTGCATTAGGTCATTTAAATCATCAATCAAATCTGAAAGTGTTTGTTGCATTCATTTAGGAATCTTGCATATAACTCAAAAAGTGAAAAATTGTATTATTTCGTTTCAAAAAGGAATTAACATCATCATTTTTAGATTTTGGCATATGAGAAACAATCAATTCTTGCATCTTAGACCTGGAAATTGCATTTACAATTGTCTTTTATTACTTGAACATTTTACAAATTGTTGCACACTTGCATTGTCAATTACACAATCATAAACTGGGCAAATTCTAGAAAACTATTCATTGTCACACCTATATGCACATAGAAATAGGAACTTCAAACAATATTGTACACAGTCAAATTTTGAATTTTGTAAAAATCTATGCAAGACATAGTTTCCTTGGGCACCCTTGTCCAGTCATTTTGACCTAAAATTTTCTATGCAAATACCTGTGTGTGTCCTTTGTTCAGATATGGTTTCTGTTTGGCAATTATGTTTTAAGATCTATTTGATTTTGATCATTCGATCCATAAGGCAAGTAACAACATGTTTCCTTTTCAAAGATGTGGTTTTGATATGGTAACGAATGACTTGCATAATTATAATTTTTCTACTTATGAGCACAATCTAAAGAAACAAAATGAAACCATTGACAATCATGTTAATTCTCCCAATATTTCTCCTACTTGTGAGAAGGTTTTGGTGCAAGAGGATGCAATCATGGAAAATCATGACATAGTTTTTCTTCTCCAGATACCTCACCTACTTGTGAAGAAGGTATCTTAGTGTTAGAAGATCCAATCATTGAGCATGATGAAAATCTTGTTTGTTTTTCTCTCAATACCTCTTCCACTTGGAAAGATATTGTGGCAGAAGAGGATGATATCATGGATACATTCATTTCAAAACAAAGTAAGATGGATCACATAGATGACGATGCTAAATTGTCATTAGATCTCCCATCGATAGAAGCTAACCAACAAGTAGTTGACTCAATTGAGGTTATGGACACACAATTGGATATTAGATCTCCTTTAATTATTGGACCTAAAATTCCTCTAATTATTGAATCTACTAAATCACCTCTCATTATAAGACCTCCTAAACCTCATGGCCATATCCTTAACTTTGTAAAACAACTCACTATCAATCATGTGTCACAACAACCAAGTTATCACGCATTTTTTCACACATATAACACTAGAAATAATAAGTGAAACAAAGAAAAATAGGTGTTTGCGTGAATGTGGGATCAAAATATGTGGGGTGAGGGACCTATTTTCCTTTATTTCATTAGGAAATGAGATCCCCACAATGAAATTATTAACAACCCTTAGGTGAATCAACCCAAAGTGAGAATCTTTAGATTTCCTCATGATTGAAGGATGGGGGTCAAGGTCAAACAACAATTTGGAGAGAAAAACTAAAAATAGCAAATCAACTCCAAAATGCAATCTAACACTTGAAATGACAATATTGAACTCAATATTTGTAGAACCAGAAAACCAAATACAGATCTGAGAAGGGAAAAAATGTGTTTACCACTCACCAAAAGTTCTTTCTGGAAGCTGATCTGAGACTCATTTGCCCATGGGCAAATGGGTCCAAGTATAGGGGTTTCAACAATCTTCTGGGAGCCTTTGACACAGATCTGTAGTTTCTGATTTGTCTAGGTTTCATTGTCGGAAAGTTGGGAATTGGATCTATAGGTTAGATTATGTGATTTGACGACAACTTTGACAACTTTGTAAATCTTGTTCTTCAAAAGGTCTTCAATTCTTCTTCAACCTAAATCTGCAATCACATACATAAGAGAGAAAAATGTTTATTTTTGGGCGAATGGGGGTTTGCCTTGGTCAAACCCCATATTGGTAATCAAACCTTGAATTGAAATAACAAATGAAAGAGGGAATGAAGAATGAACAAAGCTATGTTACCACTCCACATACCCTTGAACGAAACCTCGATAATGGAGATCTTAGGAGATTTGCAACTTGCATGAAATGGTTGAATTAGATGTCTCTGACACAGATCTGTAGCTTCTGATTTGTTCAGGTTTCATTGTTAGAAAGTCGGGAATCGGATCTATAGGTTAGATTATGTGATTTGACAACTTTGACAACTTTGTAAATCTTGCTCTTCAAAAGGTCTTCAATTATTCTTCAAGCTAAATTTGCAATCACATACACAAGAGAGAATTTTTTTTTTTTGGGCGAATGGGGGTTTGCCTTGGTCAAACCCCATTTTGGTAATCAAACCTTGAATTGAAATAACAAATGAAAGAGGGAATGAAGAATGAACAAAGCTATGTTACCACTCCACAAACCCTTGAATGAAACCTCAATAATGGAGATCTGTAACTTGCATGAAATGGCTGAATTGGATGTGGATCTTAACACTTGAAATTGATTCTTGAAATGCTTGAACTTGATCTTGAAACTTACATCACAATGTTAGCTCCAAAAACATGCACGGTGCAAGAAGAATTTGACATGATGAATAGATCTTGATTGCTGCAATAGATCTCTATTATATCTGCTCTCGAATTCACTTGATTATCAATGTTGATCTTGTGAAATTTCCCTTGAAATTTCATAAAAGTTCTCTTGTAAATTTAGGTGAAACTTTGTGAAATATCCTTGTATTTATAGGTACATGTATCCTTAATTTTCCAAAATTCAAATATTGCAAGAAGACATTGAATTATGGATTTGAAAACACTAAAATACCACCAAAAAAAAAATAAATTTAGGTCCAAAGGTCTAGGGAGGACCCATTCGAATGGGTCCCAGGTCCCTATACCTGGAACAAACATTGTTCAACATAAAGTGTTATATTTGGGCATTAATTATTGTCGGGTTTCCCCTTTCGGAAAATGTAATTTATTAGGCTTGTAAATGAATTAAAGGGCTAATTAAGGAATAATTAAGCTCAATTTAATTAAGAGGGCCCAAATAAGTGTGAAAATGTAAAGGGGTACATTTAACAACACTAAATTAAGGCATCATTAAGTCCATTTTAACTAGGAGGTCCTGTTATGCCCTGCATAACCGCCCCATTTTATTCTGGAACAAAATGGCCCCCCTTCTCTTTTTGGTTTCGTTGCCTTTGTTATTTGCTTTGACCTTTGGAATTCTTTTGTTTTCCTCCTAATTTTGTCTTTTGTTCTATTTGATTTTGGTTCTGTCTCAACTTGAGTTGTTTTTCTTCTTGCTTGAAAATTTGAATGAAGCAATCATAAGCAATAGTGTATTTTATGATAATGTAGTTTTATATGCTCTAAGGACTGATTGAGGCATTTGTTTTGCAGGATTGAATCACTCATCTGGAGATCTCTCTCAAGGAAGTCAGCTGTAAAGCATATCTTAGTCCCATTCAGCATAAAACTCCTCAAGGAAAAAAATCGTTGAGACCCTCCTGTTGTCTAGCCGACTGGCAGTTAGGTTCTGATTCATTTGAAATCCAAAGGGTCACCGAGACATTTCGGTTGTTAAGAAGTCTCGATGACTAAGTGGGGTCTCCTCGAAGTAAAATGAGCTCTCGGTGAAAGGGGGAGGCTTCGGTGTAATGTCTCAGCAAAGGAGGTTTCAGTCGCTATGAAGTCTCGGCGACTAAGTGGTGTCTCATCGACAGGTTGTGCCTTTGGGGAGAAAAGGGGTATTTGCCATGATGTCTGGCCGAAAGGTAAAGGTCTCGCCGAAGGTTCTCCCTTCGGCGAGATGTTTGGGCGACTGCGAAGTGTCTCAGCGAACAAAGATGTCATCAGAAGGTCTCGTCGACATGAGGTAGTATCGGCGTAAGGTCTCACCGATCCATCGAAGTCTCAATGAATAGAGAGGTCATCAGAAGGATCTTTCCGAGAGAGAAGTGGCTTCGGCAAGATGTCTCACCAACAGGGTGAACTCTTGCCGAAATGAAACAGCATCGGCGAAAGGAGGTTTCGGTCACTATGAAGTCTCGGCAACTAAGTGGTGTCTCACCGACAGGTTGTGCCTTCGGGGAGAGAAGGGGTATTTGCCATGATATCTGGCTGAAAGGTAAAGGTCTCGCTGAAGGTTCTCCCTTCGGCGAGATGTCTGGGTGACCGCGAAGTGTCTCAGCGAAGCGGAGTGTCTTCGGCGAAAGGTCTCGCCGACAAATGGTGGTCTCCCTGACAAGAAAGGAAGAGGTCTCGGCAAGAGATTTGAGTTCGCTAGGATGTCCCACCGACAAGCGATGGTCTCACCGATGGTTTTAAACCGTTGGCGTGACTAAAGGTGTTCGCCGTGATGTCTTGCCGACCCGATAGACTCTTGCCAAAGTAAAGCGGCGTCGGCAAATGATTTGGGTTTCGCTGTGAGGTCTGGGCGACTACAGGAAGTCTCGTCGAAATAGGGTGAGCTCGGGGAGAAAGGAGGAGATCGACATGAAGTCTCACCGACAGGGTGGACTCTTGCGGATAGGAGCTCTGAGCAAAAGATTTAAGTTCAGCATAAGATCTCGCCAAGAGAGATAACGTCGCCATGATGTCTCACCGACTATGGGATTCTCACCGAAAGGGAGGATATTGCTATAACTCTTGCCGCCCGACAAAACATCTCATCGACCCGATGGAGTCTCATCGAAATGAAATGAGCCCAGGGAGAATGAATGAATTCGGCGAAAGGTCCTGCCGATACAATGAGGTCTCGGAAAAAGGGGTATGCCTCCGGCATAAGGTCCTGCCGACAAATGGAGGTCTCCCCGACATAAGATGAGCTCGCCGAAAGATCTTGAACTCGGGAAAATGTCCCACCGCCTTGAAGAAGTCTTGCCGAAGTAGAAGGGGCTTAAGCTCGGGGAACAAGAATGAGCTCGGAGAAGCTCCAAGTGGATGATTAGGGATCGCTGTGACTTCTGGCCGATAACGACTGTCTTGCTGATAAGTTTTGTAGTATCGATATGACTTCCGTAGCTCGCTAAGAGGTCTCTCCGACTGTCACATGTTACACCGATAGCTGCTAGGAGAGACATAATCACATCGGGGAGACACGATTAGTGTCTCACTGACATGCGATGTCATTCGAATAACCTTTGACTGCCCGAGAATTTTGCGTGGCCTATGTTCCACCAATCAGAAGAAGCTAAAGGAATGGCCTATTGGCCCTTTGACTGACTGACTGTCCCTATGAAGGAGATCAACATAATGCAAACGCCATGGACTCATTCTGAGATCGAAAGGTGATAGATTGGCTCGGGTGATAATGTTCAGATCTAAAGGGAGGCCCGGTGTTGCTTCCAGGGATGGTCAATGGGCAGAAGGATCTGGAGCGGGGAGAAAGGCAGAAAAGAGGAAGAAACCCCAAGTCTTAGGGACAGCTGTGAGGTCTATTGGCGAAAGGAAGATCGGTGTTAATGGCAATGCTTTAGAGCATTCAAAGCAGCTATGCAAGGGAATTCGAAGATGGACACGAAGGCATGAAGTTAATGTTGTGGCTGCAAAAGATCTGAGATCACCCCCCGGAACAATCTTTCACGAACATGGACAACGGGGATGCCATTCAACGCATCATTAACTCTATTCAAAAGATCTGAGGGCTGACCCTCCTGCAACCAATAGATATTTTATAAACCGTAAGCCCGGGGACATTGCATTCTTTTTGGGTACACTCTGTATATATGGCATTCTTGCCTCTTTGTAAAAGGTAAGGAGTTTTAGGGTTGGAGAGTTAGAGTTAGAAGAAATAGAGACAGATAGAGGAGACGGGGCTGCATCCTGATTCTTGTAATGGGAGCTTCTTTTGTCTTCTTAGTCAGGAGTTAGATTCAGTAGAAGTGAGTAATGTATTTGTTTTCATTTTTCTTAGTATAGATGGAAACAATTTGGAGTCATGGATTTTCTGTACACTGGTGATTGTGAATTCTGTTTGCATGTTGTTGTGCCATCAGACACGCCAACAGAGAACTAGCACTAGAAGGAGGGCCTCCTTGAGTAATCTTGGATTGTCATAAGTTGGAGTGGGCCAGATCTTGGAAAACCGAGCTCTCATGGGTAGCCCTTTGTATACACCAGGACTTGCCCATGAAATCCCTGGTCATCTGTACGATAGGCTTCCTTTATTTTTCCCTAACATTGGGAAAAATGCTTTTGAACATGTCGAAACTTGCAGGTGTAGATTCATTTTTCTCCAGATTCAGCATCAGGATATCATCTGCCAGTTATTTGTCAAAACACTTCAAGGTATAGCAAGGCAATGGTATGATAATCTGCCCCCAGATTCTGTTTGTTCATGGATAGAATTTAAAATCTTATTCTTAGAACGGTTTGATCCTCATGCACATGCATTACACCCATTACATGAATTTGCAACTACAAAAAGGATACCATTAGAACACTTTTATCAATTCAACCATAGATTTTTGTTTATGTATCAAAGGGTTCAATCTTTAGATTTGGTTGTTGATGATCATATACTGATAGAACATTATTATTGGGGTTTAAACCCCTCATTTACAACCAAAGTCAGACGTTGTGGTGATGCTACATCCTTGCATGATGCATTGAAAAAAGCTCTCTTATTGGCACAATTTGGAGGTGACACTAGAAATTCAGATGGTCAAACTCAGGGTTATAATCCCCTTGTGCTTGCAAACTGCCATCATCTGCAGCCTTGTGCCACTTCACCCACCATCCCTACCCAGGTGTAATCATTCTCACCAAGCAGCTACAATCTTCCTGAGGTTCCAAGCACCACATTCCCCAACACCCCGTATCAGGTCAATCACACACAAGACCACTGGGAGAACTTCTCTTGGCAAAATCCAATCATAGAGTTAAGTCCTCCACTTGTCAATGAAGTTGTGACCACATCATCTCTTTTCGATTATATTCCAAAGCATAGTCCATTACATCACAATGAAGTTGTGGATGAAACATGTGATGAGCTAGAATATAATTTTGATAACTTGTTTGGTAAAAAGCATGAAATGGATGTAAATTTAGAGCATAATGGAAATCTCAAGATAGAATCTAGCTTTGTTGAAAATGTTAGTACTAACGATGGCTTTGAAGGAGATGAGGTATTAATACGGGATTGCTGTCACGAGAAATCAACAATATTTTCCAACGATTTGAACAACTCTTCTGATCAAGATGAGAATTAGGGTGATGAGGAATGGACAAAGGAACATGGTTCGTGTTGGATTGACATCCCTCGTATGCAAAATCGAATAAGGGGGAAATTAGAAGAGCTGGGAGATCTGAAACTATCAGAATTTGTTGGGCCAAGTGGATGTAGGATACATCGAACTAATCAACACTCTCAGATGGATTGTCACGTCTTCCTAGGAAGGATGGAGTTGTATTTCAAGCAACTAATCACTAGTGAAGGAATACTTATGGAAGACCCTTGGAGTACGTATCCCCTCAATGAGGAGGATGAAATGACCAACACACTTGAAGATGGTAATCAACCCATCCAAAATGATGAGGGTAACGGTGTGAAGAGGTTTAATTCTTCCCTATCTTTTGATGACCTTGATCCTTGCATTGAAATGGATTCAACAACTGATGAAACTCCTCTACCTAGTTAGGGCTTGATAGAATTGGAGAATGGATTCATCGATGCATTTATAGATTCTTTCATGACAGTGGATGAGAAAGAAACACACTTTGATGGGTTAACACAAGAAGATGACTCTGCTGATTTAAGTAGTGAACGGATTGAAACAGATAACACACTTCAAGATGAGATTGTCGATGAATCTTGTGGTCAAAGGCAGGGACTTAAATGCCAAAATGAAATTTTAGGGGAAGAAGTTCGAGTAGATGTGCAGATCAGGGAAGTGTTCCCTGAAGAAATTCATGATGGGATACATTTGGATGAAGCAGAGGAATGCCAAGAAAGCAACCCAGAGGTTATCTCAGAAGCTGAATCTCTTCAATGTGACGAAGAGAATGAGACAAGGGAGTATTTTCTTGATTTTGGTTCTGTTTACTCAAATGCGTTAGTTGAAGAAAGTCCTCGCTTAGCATCCACTAATGAATTTGATCTTAATACTGATAAATTTGATGCTAAATGGCATGTTCTTGTTGAAGATGTGCAAGAATATGAATTGAGAAAGTGATTTTCGACTTTGACTCTATGCATTCAAATGAGTTTTAAGGAAATCTTTGTTCACCATGTGCCAGTATCCCTGACATCAATGGTGATAAGCTGGACGCAGATTCTCAAACCCTTGGGGGTGACATATTTCAAGAGAGTGATGAATATAAGACTTCATCTCAAGAAATCCATAAATTTTTGACTCTATACCCGAGATGAATACGGAGATGCTGGTCAGTGAATATCCCAGCTCCAAGACAAACCTTGTTTCAGTGGTGTCCCATGAGTTGAGACCTTGAGAGAAGGAGTTCATACAACACAAGTCTGCATTAGTAATTGAAAATCTTCTGAATCAGGTGGTATCCTTTCATTATCCTCTATTTTTCAATGATTTTCAGTTTGATTATGGTGTTGGGGATAGTAAAACGTGTTTGTGGGTAAATCATGACAAAGCTGAGAGCCCACAACTGATAATATTTCAAGCTTTATACCCTTAGAACGAACTTATTGCACATAAGCTTCATATTTTTGAGTATAAAGATAAATTTGCTAGGTTTAGAACTGTACCTAGTAGGTTAAGATTGCTGCACATAATGAAAAATCAGCCAAGTCAATGTACAAATTTTTACAGTTTTGTGTTTGTAAAACTTAGCTTTGGGGTTAGTTTAGGATTAGGATTGGTTAGTGTTGGTTTTTGGTTTAGTTAGTTTTCTTTTGTTCTTTTGTTTTCTTTTTCCCGTGTCCTCTGGTTTTTCTGTTTGTAAATAGTTTGTTTGTTTTTGAGCATATATGTAAATAATTTGCTGTTCTGCATGTAAATAGTTCGCTGTTCTTTATGTAAATAATTTGTTTTGTTTCCCGTTTGTAAATAATTTTCTTTTCTGTTTGTAAATAGTTTTGTTGTTTGTTTGTTTGTTCTTTTTTTCTGTCTTGTTTTCTCCTTTGGGGGCTTCTCTGTTCTTTCCATTTTGAAATGGTGGGCTGTTATCTGAAGCATGCTTTGGTTATTAGGAGAGAAGTGGTTTAGATATTTTCAAGTTTGCTGGTTGGGTGATTTTGTCCTAAACTTTTGTTTTATGCCCATTATCAATAAAAGTTGTGGGAAGTCTTGAAAACAAGGTGCAAAGTAAATAACCTTCATTAGCTCCTCTAAATCTGTCACAAATCATCAGGATCATCTCCCTTTGTAATGGCATATTTGTCCTAGGACTATGGTGTTGTAAGATTTGAGTGAAAAATCCGATTCCCGGATGCTGTTATGAGGTCCATGGTAGTTTTCAACCCAAAACAGATGTTGAACATCTGACATATTGAAAAAAAAACTAAGTGAAATATCTGAAACTCCAAGAAAAAGAAGAAGAGATAATTATCTAAAGAGAAAAGAGGACTCAATATGAAGTGGTGATTCCAGTATCTCTACCGGGGCTATGGATGCCTAACTGGCAGTAGAGCAATGCTGTGAGAAATCTAGAGGTATCTCCGTCGGGGCTATGGACGTCTGACTGGCAGCGGAGCAATGCCCAGGATATCATTGCACAACAACTAAAGGAAATCAACTCATGTAGTTCAAATCTTGCACATTGTTGTTCAAAAGATGAGGAAAACTTTATAAAAGGATGATGCACAATCAAACACACACATAGATTCAGGGGTAGTCATTGCTGATTTACATTATAGATTCTAGCTCAACCTTGGTTGTTAAAACTGACCCAACTGGAGTTGTGATGTTCATGAACCAGGAGTTCTGGGTAGCTAAATCCTTCAGTTTCTTGAAAATGGTTAAACCATTTTCCCAGCCGAGTCACCATTTGTTATGCCCTGCATAACCACCCCATTTTATTCTGGAACAAAATGGGTCCCCCTTCTCTTTTTAGTTTCGTTGCCTTTGTTATTTGCTTTGACCTTTGAAATTCTTTTGTTTTCCTCCTAATTTTGTCTTTTGTTCTATTTGATTTTGGTTGTCTCAGCTTGAGTTGTTTTTCTTCTTGCTTGAAAATTTGAATGAAGCAATCATAAGCAATAGTGTATTTTATGATAATGTAGTTTTATATGCTCTAAGGAATGATTGAGGCATTTGTTTTGCAGGATTGAATCACTCATCTGGAGATCTCTCTCAAGGAAGTCAGTTGTAAAGCATGTCTTAGTCCCATTCAGCATAAAACTCCTCAAGGAAAAAAATCGCTGAGACCCTCCTGTTTTCTAGCTGACTGGCAGTTAGGTTCCGATTCATTCGAAATCCAAAGGGTCACCGAGACATTTCAGTCGCTAAGAAGTCTCGACAACTAAGTGGGGTCTCCCCGAAGTAAAATGAGCTCTCAGCGAAAGGGGGAGGATTCGATGTAATGTCTCGGCAAAGGAGGTTTCGGTCGCTATGAAGTCTCGGCGACTAAGTGGTGTCTCACTGATAGGTTGTGCCTTCGGGGAGAAAAGGGGTATTCGCCATGATGTCTGGCCGAAAGGTAAAGGTCTCGCCGAAGGTTCTCCCTTCGGTGAGATGTCTGGGTGACTGCGAAGTGTCTCAGCGAATAGAGATGTCATCGGAAGGTCTCACCGACATGAGGTAGTATCAGCGTAAGTCTTGCTAATCCATCAGAGTCTCAGTGAACAAAGATGTCATCAGAAGGATCTCGCTGAGAGAGAAGTGGCTTCGGCAAGATGTCTCATTAACAGGGTGAACTCTTGCCGAAATGAAACAACATCGGCGAAAGGAGGTTTCAGTCACTATGAAGTCTCGGTGACTAAGTGGTGTCTCACCAACAAGTTGTGCCTTCGGGGAGAAAAGGGGTATTCGCCATGATGTCTGCCCGAAAGGTAAAGGTATCGCCGAAAGTTCTCCCTTCGGCGAGATGTCTGGGCGACCATGAAGTGTCTCGGCGAAAGGTCTCGTTGACAAATGGTGGTATCCCCGACAAGAAAGGAAGAGGTCTTGGCAAGAGATTTGGGTTCACCAAGATGTCCCACCGACAAGCGATGGTCTCGCCGATGGTTTTAAACCCTTGGCATGACTAAGGTGTTTGCCGTGATGTCTTGCCGACCCGATAGACTCTTGCCGAAGTAAAGCGGCGTCGACGAAGGATTTGGGTTTTGCTGTGAGGTCTAGGTGGCTACAGAAAGTCTCGCCGAAACAGGGTGAGCTCGGGGAGAAAGGAGGAGATCGACATGAAGTCTCATCGACAGGGTGGACTCTTGCTGATAGGAGCTCCGAGCAAAAGATTTAAGTTCGGCATAAGATCTTGCCAAGAGAGATAACGTCCCCATGATGTCTCACCAACTATGGGATTGTCTCACCGAGAGGGAGGATATCGCTATAACTCTTGTAGCCCAACAAAACGTCTCACAGACCCGATGAAGTCTCACCGAAATGAAATGAGCACGGGGAGAATGAATGAATTCAGCGAAAGGTCCTACCGATACAACGAGGTCTCGGCGAAAGGGGTACGCCTCCGGAATAAGGTCCTGCCGACAAATGGAGGTCTCCCCAACATAAGATGAGCTTGGCGAAAGATCTTGAACTCGACAAAATGTCCCACCGACTTGAAGAAGTCTTGCCGAAGTAGAAGGGGCTTAAGCTCGGGGAAGAAGAATGAGCTTGGAAAAGCTTCGAGTGGATGATTAGGGTTCGCTGTGACTTCTGGCCGATAACGACTATCTTGCCGATAAGTTTTGTTGTATCAATATGACTTCCACAACTCGCTAAGAGGTCTTGCCGACTGTCACATGTTACGCCGATAGCTGCTAGGAGAGACATAATCGCATCGGGGAGACACAATTAATGTCTCACCGACATGCAATGTCATTCGAATAACCTTTGACCGTCTGGGAATCTTGTGTGGCCTATGTTCCACCAATCAGAAGAAGCTAAAGGAATGGCCTATTGGCCCTTTGACTGATTGACTATCCCTATGAAGGAGATCGACAAAATGGAAACGACATGGACTCATTCTGAGATCGAAAGGCGATAGATCGGCTCGGGTGATAATGTTCAGATCTAAAGGGAGGCCCGATGCTGCTTCCAGGGATGGTCAACGGGCAGAAGGATCTGGAGCAGGGAGAAAGGTTGAAAAGAGGAAGAAACCCCGAGTCTTAGGGATAGCTGTGAGGTTTGTTAGCGAAAGGAAGATCGGTGTTAATGACAATGCTTTAGAGCATTCAAAGCAGCTATGCAAGGGAATTCGAAGATGGACACAGAGGCATGAAGTTAATGCTGTGGCTACAAAAGATCTGAGATCACCCCCCAGAACAATCTTTCACCAACATGGATAGCGGGGATGCCATTCAACGCAACATTAACTCTATTCAAAAGATTTGAGGGCCGACCCTCCTGCAACCAGCAGATATTTTATAAACCCTAAGACCAGGGACAACACATTCTTTTTGGGTACACTCTGTATATATGACATTCTTTCCTCTTTGTAAAAGGTAAGGAGTTTTAGGGTTGGAGAGTTAGAGTTAGAAGAAATAGAGACAGATAGAGGAGACGAGGCTGCATCCTGATTCTTGTAATGGGAGCTTCTTTTGTTTTCTTAGTTAGGAGTTAGATTCAGTAGAAGCCAGATTCAGTAGAAGCCAACAATGTATTTTTTTCAGTTTTCTTAGTATAGATGGAAACAATTTGGAGTCATGGATTTTCTGTACACTGGTGATTGTGCCTGATTTGTAAATGTTGCTTATCTGTTTCACTAACAGTAGAAGCAACCAGATAAAATTTTTACTTCATGTTGTGTTTCAGAATGGTGTTTGTCTTTGGTTAATCATTTGATTTGAGAAGCTTTCAAGAAATGCAGTTTGATTTGATGTTTTGTTTAAATGGTGACTTGCAATCTGTTGTTGAAATCAACACTGTGAATGAATGAAACTGTGTGTTAATCACAAGTCAATTTTGTTCTGTAGTTTCAGTTAGGAATTCCTTGAGAGGTAACAAGTCTGGTTAAATTGGATGAATTATTATTCTTTTCTATTCCAAATATTTGATCTATCTTTTTTTGTTTCTTTAAAAACCCTGGTTAGAGTAGGTTTAAGTTTATCTTTGATCTTAGAGCAATCCAGAAGCTCAACACCAGTAGGCCCCTTGAACATTATTGTTACATTGACCATTGAGCAACATCAGCACAGTTGAGAACCAACTATAAAGACCTTGGGAGCTAAGATATCCATGTGTTGTCTTTCTCTCTCAGGAGAAACAAAATAGCAATATTCTGTTTGCATGTTGTTGTGCCATCAGACACGTCAACAGGGCCCAAATAAGTGAGAAAATGTAAAGGGTTACATTTTTCTACACTACAATAACCAAGCAAAACAAAAGCCAACATCCATCCCATTGCCTCAACCATACCTTCCATTTACACCTAATATTCCTTAGCGTAGTGGTAAAGAATATGATCTTGTTGTGAAAATTCATAATACTCTAGCTAAGATCTCCCTTTGGGCTTTGATTTAGAAATCACATAGATAACACGAGATGCTCCAAGAGGCTTTACAAAAGATTGATGTCCCAACTTCTATTAAACTGAATGATGTAGCAGACTTGTTTGATTGTATGCAAGTGGAAAATTTGGATATTACATTTCCTTGAAATGAATTACCCTTGCTTGAGATCCAAAACAAAAATGAAGCTTTAATGATATTGATGGTCATTAATAAAACAAGAGTTAGGCATACTCTCATAGATAATGGGTTAGGTATCAATGTTTGTAGCATTGATCTTCTCGACAAGATTGGTGTGGATAAGAATATTATACAACCTAATGATCTTTCAATTTGTGGCTTTGATAATGTTAATAAGCAATCATTAGGTGTGATCACATTACCCATTAAGGTAGGAGCCTTGACTTTACAAACACTTGTTTATGTCATGCCAATACTCCTTTCATATAATCTTCTCCTAGGTAGACCGTGGATTCACCCAATGAAAAGTCTTGTGTACCCTCCATTGTGAGATGAAGTATGAATATAATAACAAGATATATAAGGTTAAAGTAGATGAAAAGAGTTATAATTTACAACCAGAAGCTGAACATGATACTTCCGACTCTCTTAATACTTTGATTCCAACTTCAAAAGTAGAACCCATACATGTCAAACACAAAGAAGAATGTGTTTTACCCATGATGAAATCTTTGGATGATGATTGGGGGCCATTAATTTTTACACTTTGTTTCAAAGGGGAGTCTAAAATCCCATCAAATTCGAAAGAACCTATACAAATTGATGACAATCTTGATTGTATGTCATTTGTAACAAAACTCTTAGACGATGATTAGGGTTCATTAGATTTTACACCCTCTTTTATGGGAGAGTACAAAATCTCACAATCTAAACCTAAAGAGTCTTGTGTTTCATTTTCTCAATTTGGTTCTACATCAATAGATTCAAAAACATCATCCCATGATGGTGATTAGGTCTCTTTAACTTCCTCCTTCATGAGTGTAAGATGCCTAACTTTAAAAAGCTTAAAAATATTTGTGTGCTGGGGAAAAAGCCAATTCTTCTCAGGAGCATGTAGATACGATCTCTTCTTCTGAGTTTGAAGAATGTTATGACCTTGGATATAAAATTCTTTCTAAAAATGGATATAATGTAAATATGGAACAAAATGATAAGGATCAAGTGAAGTCTATACCATACTTTTCTAAAGTGTCTAGGTTTCCAACCTTCATCTCCATCTTCATCTAATGTTTTATCATCTATTGTATGTATGACATCTTGTGGTAAGCGAGATAAATTTTCTTCACAAAGAGAGGAATGCCTCCTACTACTGATCAAGAGCATATTTTGGCGAGGCTTCCAAAATCCTGCTTGATTGTTCTTCCTCTGAAAATGCGAAATAAATTTTATAACAAAAACTCATTTTGTGCATATCATCAAATGCATGGTCATTCTACCAATGAATGCTAGGCCTTGAGTAATAAAGTACAACTTAATGATTGTGGTGCTATTCCATGTGTTGATGCACCTAATCACTCTAAACAACATTGATCTTTATGCTATGGTGTTGCTCCTCACTATGTGGCACTTGTAGCTTTATGTGTTTGCTCATTGCCATTCATGGTGGTACAATATTATGTGCAACCATATTTTCCATGGAAACATGATAGTTTCTTGCATGGTTGTCTTTTCCTCTACACTTGGGGGGCAAGGATAACTAGTTTTGGGAGGTTTTCATTCTCTTTAAGGATCCCCTCTTCCCCTTTTTCTCCTTAAAATACAAACATAACAATTTTGTTGACATTTTAAAGGGGGGCATGTATTGCCCCTATCCATTTTGTCTTGTGAGATTTGATTTATTGAAAACACTGATGAAAACATAGTGCAACAATCTCCAAATCTCCAACAATCTCCCCCTTTTTCATTGATGGAAACACCAGCTCTGAAAAACCATCAACAACAAAAACAACTCTACATCTCCAACATTCAACAACTCTCCCCCTTACTTCAGTCTCCCCCCTAACTTAGACATTCCTTACATCAATATTTTCAACTTTCTCCCCCTTTCTTGAGGATTTTTTCAACCCTTATTCTCTCCCCCTTTGACAACAATGACAAAGGGAAACAATCTCTCCCTTTGACATCACTAGTAAACTTCATTTTAGGCAGTGACTGCAAACAACTCTCTACTTTTCTCTCCACTAATCTCTTTGCTGTAATCTCTCTACTGATCTCTCTTTGCTACACTCTCTCTAATGCTCTCACCCCATTAAGGGCACACGATATTCCCCCTTTGACTATACCAACCAAAAACACCACTACCTACTCCCCTTGAGAGGTAGCCTTGATTAGTCCAAGACAAAAAAATAAGTCTTGAATTGCTCCCTAGATAGATGCACCATCTTATGCATCTAGTTGAAAGGAGGGGCAATAACCCCTAGCTTTTGTCAGAGATACTCAAATGTATCTTTTGGAAGAGCCTTTGTGAAAATATCTACTACTTGATCTTTTGTAGGTACATACTCCAACTTCACTTCATTCTTTACAACTTTCTCTTTTATAAAGTGATACCAAATAGAAATATGCTTTGTCCTCGAATGCATTACCAATTTTTTTGATATGTTGATAGCACTTGTATTATCACTTGCAAGATAGAAATATGTTCATCATATGATACTTTGAAATCATTTACTGTTTGCTTTATCCACAACACCTGTGTGCAATATGATGCTGCTGTAATATACTCTTCCTCTGCAGTAGATAATAACACTGAATCTTGCTTCTTACTCAACCAAGAAACAATCTATTTCCAAGAAAGAAAGAACCTCCACTTGTACTTCTTCTATCATCTACACAACTTGCCCAATCTGTATCTATATAAGCACTTAGAGAGAAATCAATATCCCTAGGATGTTGGAAAATGTGCCTCAATCTTACTGGCATGTAAACTCCTGAAAGAGAAAAGTCAGTGAGACCCTCTGGAAGTCTTACTGACTAGCAACTATGTTCTAAACATTTGAAGTGCTCAGGTTTCCAAAACTTTTGTTCTGTCTTGCCGACGGGAGTCATCGACAAGACATGTCGATCGCTATGAAACTTTCATCTCATTTCGCCCAGATAGATCTCTTGCCGACGGGTTGGTTTCTAATGGTTATCGAGGAGACTCGTGGTGATGGTAGTCATCGGGGAGAGGCATGAACATTCAGAATGACTTATTCCGACCAATTATGTCTTGCCGAGGTTTTACACATTGGTGACAAATGGAACACATCGAGAAGACAGTTGAACCTTCAGAGTGACTCATTTCGATAGCGCTAGTCTCGACGATGGGTTGGCTCTTGGTGATCATTGGGGAGACTCTTGGCTGATAGGTTTGCAGTCGGTATGAACTCTTGCCGAGAGTGCTAGTATTGCTGACACGCTGGTGCACTTGATATGACCTCTTGCCAATAGCGTTGGTCTCTCCGACTGTTCTGTGTTTGGTGTGATGTCTCCCCGATAGCAATGGTCTTGCCGATAGAGCTACATGAGTTGAACATCGGTGTGAAGTCTTAGCGATAGTGATGGTCTGGCCGATGGTTCTACAGTGGATATCGATGTGATGTCTTAGCGATAGAGTGAGTCTGGGTGACAGGTTTGGACTCTGTATGACTCTTGCCGATGGTGGTGACTCTGGCCGATAACGACAACTGGGCATTGTGGCATTGGGGAGACATGGCCTAGTGTCTCACCGACATGCGATACTGTTTGAACGCCTTGAACGAATGTCTATCCTACGTGGTCTATTTTCGACCAATCAGAGAAGCTGAATGTGAACCGCTAGCAGCTGGACTGTTGTGATTGCTCCTGTGAGGGAGATGAACAGACAGTGAGGAAAACGACTATGTTGGGCAATGGTGGATGATGGTGGGCAGTTCTATGTGTGACAGTGTTGTTTGATTGAATACAGATTGATCTGTGTAAGTTCGTTGGATGTTTCTGAGAGAATTTCTGTACAAGGTTGATCAGGAAATTATGCTGCTGTAAATTGACATCAGAAAGTGAAGTATGTACTTTGTATGTAATTTTGTTTACTGTAATACAAAGAGTCTTTTCTTGGTGTGGTGGGTTTTTCTCCCGTAAGGGTTTTCCCACGTAAATCTGGTGTCTAATTGTGTATGTTCATTTCTCTATTTTGTTATTTCTTTCTTGAGTATCTTAATTGAACTGTAATTGCAAAATTTAAAGTCATCTCTGCATTCTTCCCTGAGGTTTTGACGCTAGGAGAGTTTGTTATGCACCTAAACTTTCCATTCATAGGATACCATAGACCAAAGTTTGGAGTGCCCTTCAAGTATCTGAATATCCTTTTGACTGTTGTCACATGTGATTCTTTAGTATCTTCTTGAAATCTTGCCACAAGACATTGCATGCATGATATCTGGTCTAGTAGCATTTAGATATAGTAGTCCACCAATCATTGATCTATACTTGCTCTGATCTATCTTAGGAGATTCATCATTTTTTCTCAACTTACAACCAATAACCGTGGGAGTACATACTAGTTTAGAATCCCCCATTTCAAACTTCTCCAACATTTCCTTGACATACTTTGACTATGAGATGAATATATCTTTTTTTGATTGACTAATTTGTAGCCTAAGGAAGAATTCATTTCCCCAAATATTGACATCTCAAACTCATTTTGCATCACCTTTGCAAACCTCTTACACATTCCTTCACTTCCTCCAAAGATTATTTCATCAACATACACAACTACAATCAGGATACGATCTTCCTCAACCTTGAAGTAAAGGATGCTATCTGCGATGCCTTTTTTGAATGCCTACTACAAGAAGTATCTATCCAATCTTGCATACCAAACTCTAGGAGCTTGTTTGAGTCCATCCGATTCTTTCTTCAATTTGCAGATCATATCATCTTCTAATAATTGAAAACCTTCTGGTTGTTCAGTGTACACCTCTTCTTTTAACTTACCATTCAAAAACAGACTTTACATCCATTTGATATACCTTGAAGTTTTTATGTGCTGCAAAAGCCAAAAGCATCCTAATGGCTTCCATTCTTGCTACTAGAGAAAAAATCTCTTCAAAATCTATCCCTTCCACTTGTAAGTAGGCTTTACACACAATCCTAGCCTTTTTCTTGACAACTTTTCCACTCTCATCCAACTTGTTCCTGAAAACTCATTTAATTCCTATCACATTCTTGTTTATTGGTCTTGGGATGAGTTCCTATGTTTGATTCTTCTCAATCTGCATCAAATCTTCTTCCATAGCTTCAATTCAATTCTCATCCTTCCATGCTTCAGTTACTGTTTTAGGTTCTACCTCAAAAGTAAACAAAAATTTAGTTGTTCCTTTTTCATAGCAACTTTCATTCTTTTCAACAAATATTTGCTCTTATCTCCAATGGTTTGATCTTCAGAATGATTTCTCTGCACATACTTAGGAGTCTTAGGATTCTTTTACGATGCTTCTTCCTCTTCTATTGTCATATCCTTTTCTTTCTCTTCTTCTTTTTCTTCTTCACTGCAAGGGGGTCAATTAGATCCATATCCTTCTATCAATACTGAACTTTGATGTGGTTCTTTATCTACTTTGACACTTGAAATTTCAACTATTTTATTCAACCTTTTGTTGTAGCATCTTTAAATTCCTTGCTCTTTGTAGAGTAACCAAGGAAAATTTCTTCATATGATCTTGTATCAAAATTTCCTAAGTTTTCTTCATCTCTTCTAATATAACATTTACTTCCAAACACTCATAAATATTTCACAGTAGGAGGTTTTACATATCATAACTCATATGGAATATTTGAACTGTTTACTCTTGCTTGTCCTCTGTTAAGAATGTACACTACAGTATGAATAATTTCGCTCCAATAGAAATATGTAAGATTTTCTTCCTTTATCATGGTTCTTGCTGCTTCCTGAACTACCGTATTCTTCCTCTCCACAACTCCATTCTATTGAGGAGTTCTAGGAGTTGATAATTGTCTCTTTATCCCATGATCTTCACAAAAATTGTTAAACTCATTGGAGGTGAACTCACCACCTCTTTCAGATCTCAAACATTTTTATTTTCAAATCTATTTCATTCTCAACCATAGACTTAAATGCCTTAAATTTATCTAGAGCTTCTAATTTTTCTCTGAGAAATGTCATTCAAGTCATTCTAGAGTAATCATATATCAATAACATAAAATACCTGTCACCTTGAGAGCTTCTTGTTCTAGTAGGTCCACATAGGTCTATATGCACCAACTCCAAAGGTTTTGCGATAGAGTTTTCTTTAGTTTTAAAGCTCTTCTTTCGCTGCTTTCCAAACTAACCTTCCTTTCATACTGTATTGATAGGCTTTGTAATCTTTGGAATATTTCCCACAACATCAGTAGAATCGTTCTTATTTTTTTTTGATGAATAGGCAGCTATCTATATTAATAAATAATATAAAAGTACATATTCACAAAAAAAGTGGGTGGTAAAAAGGCACACCTCCAGAGTCATATGGGCCATGCCTATAAAAACTAAATGATCAAGCTTTTAACAAACATAACAAGAAAAAGGCCATCAGGCGGCCAGAGCAGTGCCAACAGATCCAGGAGGGTCTTTGTCATCCTTCTTCCCCCATACATCAGTGGGGTCCAGAGTGACGTCAGGAGGAGGACCCCAACCATCATTAGTATCTTGATCTTGATCTTTGTCTTCATCCTCGCGATGAGGCGAGATTTCAAGAGCCAGCCACATGAAACTGTTACCAAAGTCTGGCCAACTACAACCAGAAGCAGGAGTATCATCAGAGGGCCACCCAAAGCCGCCACTACCGCTCCCTGACGCACCGCTAGAGGGCCACCCTTGGCCAGCCCGCGACGGAGGAGAACGAGTTCGCCGAGGAAGGCGAGAATCCTGCCAGAGAGGAGGCTGAGAGCAGGGACGTGTAGAACCACGCCGCTGCTAGCCCCGAGAAGGCGACTGACTGCAAGAAGAAGAGGGGGAGGCGGGGACCTGAAAAATAGTACATGAGGCATTTCCCCAATAGTCCAGGAGCACCTACAGGTGAGCAACTTCAAGAGCCACTTTGTTGGCTTGCACTTGAATCTGTAATAACACATTAGAAAAAATTATAGCTTTTGTATACAAAGAAACCTGCAATCCAATTGAGAATGAGAAAATATGCAGACATTTATGTCTTTCCAAATTTTGAAGAGGATTTCCACCCTGAAAGTGTGCCAAAGCTGGGTATACTTAGTTGGGAATCTAGGTGAATCACCCAGCAGAATCATATGCCAGGAGAACAGCTCCGACGTAAATGGCTGAAAGAAGTCATGAATCGAAGTCCAGTACTGTTGAGCTCTGGGACAAAACCAAAAAAGATGTTTAAAAGTCTCAGCTTGCCCACAAAAAGGGAATCGAGGGTCATGGACCCCCAAGTGGACATGCTGAGAGCCCACAGGAAAGCCTTGGAAAAGAACACACTAGGAAAAATGGGCTAACTTCGTCTCAACACTTGTAGACCAAGTGGCAGCGAATCTTTTACGCCAAACAGGAGTAGGAGATTGGAGAAGCCACATCTAGTTCAAACTCTGGATCATAGGAAAATGGGGTGAAAGCCACCTGTAACCAAGCCTAGGCTTGCAATTCCTGAAAGGAGTATCTGGGTACCATTTCCAGTCCTTCCACCAAGGTTTACACCCACGAATACCAATTTTATGACGCATCTCATCTGGAATAGCACTCACTAGACCATCAAAATTAGCACGGTATTGGTTTTGAAACCTGTACATGGCACAAAACTCGTCCCAGTGCATAATGCACATGGTGGGTCTATGAAAAAGTTTTTGGAGGGTTTGGATACCTTTCTTGTGAAATCTAAGAGCTTTAAGCTAGGACACTTTAGCCAAAGGTTGATCATTGCGGGAAAAAAGGGGTGACCACCAGATGTTTTTCTGGTTAAGTGACAACCCATCACAAAAACTAGAGCCAACCCATCGAAGCTAGGGTTTGACAGCTTCCTAGGCATGCCAAATGATTTTGGCAACAAAATTCCCAACAATCTGGACTAGTTCCTTCATGACCAGAAGGGTCTGAAAACCAATCCCCTTCCAGGCAGGTCTGTGTAAAGGAAAACAAATCTGAATACAATGGCGGAGAATAATTTTTCAGGCCTCATCCCCAGTAAGGGAACAAATAATCCATTTAACACACAAGGCAGTCCCTTGCCTCTAGGTAGAGAGCAATCCCAAACCTCCTGAATCTCTGGGGAGACAACAAAATTCCCAAGCAACATGATGAAACCCTCTATGGGTTTCAGAAGAGGCCCAAAGAAAGTCTCAGAGCAGCTTCTCAAGTTTTCTATAGGCAGCCTTAGAAGGAACCCAACAAGAGGAATAATAAACATGGGTGGTGGCCAAAACTATCGAGCAAACTTGAAATTCCTCTGCCAAAGATAGGGGCTTGGTGATCCAATAAGCTAGCTTCTACTCAACCTGGGAAATCACAACTTGCCATAGCTCAGCCAGGGATGCCTAAAAAGCAAAAGGAATGCCTAAGAATCAAAAGATTTCTCCTGACCCAATCCACTTCCAACCATATTGCTAAAGCCAAGAAGGACAAGGAAAGACTGATTGTCTGTAACAAAGAGTTTTGTGCCAGTGAATGGCAGAGCCAGAGGTGAGACAAAAAATATTAAGGAAGTCAAGCGTTGCTTGAATGTTCTCCTCATCCTCCAAGAGAGTGAGGAAAGAGTCAGTAGCAAAATGTCCATTGACAAGCTGAGCCTGAGAGTTTGGCAGTGAGATTCCTTTAACACGTTGATGGGAAACCACATTGGCCAAAAGATAACTAAAGCCTTCAACAACAAGCACATACAAAGGATGAGCAAGTGGGAAACTTTTCCGAATGGAACGAAAGAGGCAAAAGGCAAAGGATTAGCGGCCATTGATGGTAATGTAGGCCGAAGTGTCCGCAAAGAGCATCTGAACAAACTGAATTAAATTGGGCCCAAAACCCAAGGCTTGCAGCATAGCAAGGATAAACGACCATTCAATGCGATCATAGGCTTTAGAAAAATCAATCTTGATAAACATGGATTTCTGATTGGAGCGTCGAGCCCATTCCATTCCTTCCCAAACAACGAAAATGTTATCTAAAATAAACTTGGATTTGATGAAACCAGTTTTTTCTGGGCGCACAATTTGAGGTAAAAGATGGCGAATCTTTAAGGCTAGAGCTTTGACGATGATTTTGTAGGAGACATTGAGAATCATGATAGGCCGCCAGTTACAAATGTCTTTGGGATCACCAGTTTTAGGTATGAATTTATATTGCCTTTGTTTATTAATTCCCTTAGAGAGTTAGCATGGAAAGCTTCTAAATATACATGATGTAAATTTGGGCCAACACAATCCTAAAGGGCCTTGTAAAATTTGCAAGGAAAGCCGTCAATCCTTGGGGCTTTATCATCAGCCATGGAGTGCACCGCTTCTTTTAGATCATCAATTGTTAACAACTGATCATAGTAGTTTTTTTGGGCTAAAGAAAGCCTATGTGGCACGCTAGCGAGGTAGTCCTGGAGGGCTTGCTGTCGCTCTGGCATGGGGTCTTGAGTAGTGAACACTTGCTCATAGTGACACACGAAAGCCTGGAGAATGTCAAGCAACTCTGAAAGAACCTGTATGCCATCTTTACTTTTTTTAATGCCCGGGGAAGAGTGTCTGGCACACAAGGCCAGAAAAAACTCTTTGGAGGCACGATCACCAATTTTAAGCCAATGAAGATGTGCCTTGATTTGCGCACCTCTGGCGGCATAACTGTTAGCAAATTTCTTTTTATGCCTTAATTCTGCTAATGTAATTTGCAATGATGGGGAAAAGGGGTTGGCTGTTAAAGCCTTGGTAGCTGAGCGCAAGTCGGCAGTGGTAGCTTCATAAGACTGCTGACAGAAAATGGCTAGTTGGTGCCTATAAATGCACAAAAATCTAGCAGTACGAGTGATAGCATCATTCCACCAAGTAATCCAACCTGTATGATGGGCTGAACTGCATTCCAAATTCCAAATTCTGCGAATGTGAGCCAGGGTAGGCTTGTGGCAGAGTAAAGACATGTTAAGAAAGAATTGAGTCTTACACGTGAGAGGCTGTCGAAACTCCCATTCAATGCGAAAGAAAATGGGGAAAAGGTCTGACAAAGTCAAATCCACTAACGACTTAACCGAAAGGGAAGAGCTGCCAAAAGATAAAATATTGAGCCGAGATCATGGCACGATCGACGCGTTTAAATTTTTTGTTAGAACCAGCCCTATAATTACACCAGGTGTGCCAGAGAGAATGAGAATGGCGACAACTGATATTGGGATCAAAAAGCCCCAATTTATTGCGCATGTAGAACCACACCTCTCTTTCACCAGCTGCCCATCTGAAAGGAAAGGTGCTATCTTTGTCATATGCCATCTCAACCATATTGAAATCCCCACATAAAAGCCAAGTAGCAATGGGAAATGAGTCAACAATCCATCGCCAAAGCACAGAGTGTTCCATCGCATCATTAGGGGCATAAACATTAATAATACCAAAAGAATGATTATCAATGTTAAGGAGAATACAGACGAGCTGATGAGTGGGATTAGACCCATGGTTCACCACACATGAGTGCCACCATGGGGAAAAAAGAGTGACAGCTCCGCCATGCCTAGGTTCATGAGTAGTGCAAAACATGGAACTGGCTGGTCAAATAGAGTGATAAGCTAAGGCAAGCAAAAAACTAGAAATTTTAACTTCTTGGAGGCAAAGCACTTCAATACCAGACAACTTACTCAAGGTATCTTTGACAATATACTTTATGGAGAGGTCTGTTAGACCCCGAACATTCCATGAAAGGAAATTCATGGATGAAACACATCCATATCATCAGAATCTAGTTCCTCTTCATTCAGAGAAGAGAAATGATTTTGCAAAAATTCTGGCGGCATTGAACCAATCTGAATAAAAGGAGAAGAAATTCTCCACTTCTGTTGAACATATTCCCCTTCTTCCTTGGGAGGAGAAGGGCTGCAAGAACGTCTTTGAGCTCCCGAAACGGGAGCAGAAACACTCGGCTGTGCCATCATAATAGCAGCAAGCTGAGGCATGGTCTTAGGCCGAGGTTGTAGAGGCACGCTATCAGCCTTGGCTGAAGCTGTCGTCCCCTTTTATGAAGGGTTTGAAACAATTTTCGCCGGTTCGGCGGCTTTGGAAGCCGACCTAGAACAGAAGACTTATTCTTGCAGTTTGTAACCGTAGTCCAAGCCGTATCTTTCTTGCCAGTAGAAGAATCTGCCTAACGGCGCTGCTCAACATCTCGTGGCAGAGTAGGTGTACGAGGCATTGCTAAAGGGAAGTCCTTAATCTTGTGGTCTGTGGACTGACACCGATAACACATGTTGGGAAGATTGAAATAAGTGACCTTCTGGGTGTGTTGGAGAGCTCCTATTTGGATATCAATGGAGTTTTTCAAGTCGTGAGAAAATCCACTTCCACACAAACCCTTTTCTAGGGACGAGCTTGAAAAAACCTATTTGGCTCAATGCAAATAACCCTCCCCAACGAGGACACAATATGATTCAAAAAGGGCATACAAGGAAAAGGGAGACCAGGAAACTCAATCCAAATTGGGACCCAGAGTTTAGTCTCATCTGAGATAGTAAAATCATGGGTCCATGCTTGGAAAACCAACGAGGATGACCGGACATACCAAGGACTGTGGCCTAAGATGGCCTGTACATGACTAACCTCCGAAAAACGAAACAAAAAAAAATCCTTGGTCAAGTTTTGGACCATATCAAGGCGAACCTTGTGAGGGACCCAGGCTTTGCTAACCCATTCCTTAAGCACACTTTTAGGGGGAGTCCTCCCAACAAAATACCCAACAAGGGTGTGAGTTTCAAGCCATTGACAAGCAAAATGAAACTCTGGTAAAGGTAAAACCACATCAATAGGAGAGTCAGAATGCATAGCCCATGAAAAACTTTCGGAACAAAGTTCTGGGGGCGCTTGTTTGGAGGGGGAGCCATTGAGCAAAGCTGTCAAACTACCAACACCAACATGAACTGTTGGGTTAGAGCCGGTTGAAGGCATATTAAAACACAAAAACTGCACTAAATGCGGTTGTACACACAGGAAAAGAGGCAATTCCTGCACTGTAAGCGCAGCATGATGCAAGAGGGGCCAAGGATGACTGCAGACACCACAAAACCCTAGCAGAGCTCCACACCGAGTCTCTTCCTTTTCCTCACATCAGTAGAACTGTTCTTCACTAGGCTATCAAAATTAATGTGACACATTTTTTTATGCCATAGCCAACTTTCATTGATTTGAGACATAAAGCACTTAACACTGCCACTTTTGAGTTGATAATCATCTCCTTTTGTCCTTGTTCCTGTGCAACAACCAAAAGTTTGGAGCTTCCTTTTTTTATTTCATAACCATCATCTTGAAACACAAAATTGTATCCTCTACTACACATTTGTACTACACTGAAAAGATTATGCCAAAGACCCTTGACATAGAGAATATCATCTGTTTTATGCTCTCCATAAAAACTAATTAAACCTTTTCGTAGATTTTAGCATATGTGTCATTACCAAACTTAATAAGACCACTATCATACTTTTCAAGCTTAACAAACTTACTCTTATCACTTGTCATATGGTTTGAGCATCCGCTATCAATTATCCAATAGTTTCTCTCCTCTCTTGCATGAAAATTAGTCAACATAGTTTCGTCAATACTGTGACCTGTTTCCAGAGAAACTTCCTTCACACATCTTTCAAAATCAGTAGAATTAGTTCTAGTATTTAGAGCCATGAACATGCATTCATCACTATCATCATTTGGATAGTATGATTCCTCATCATTAGATATACCATTGTCTTTTTCAACATAATAACTCTTCTTAAAATATTTACACTTACGATCTTTATGTTTGTCATTTGCAATTTTGATTGAACATTTAGAAGCATAATGACCTATCTTTCCACAATTGAACCATTTGAAGGGTAACTTACCTCTATTTTTCAGTCCCCTTTTTCAGTCTTCTTACAAAATTTGTTTCCACCTTATCAAGATCATTTGAATTAGATTCATCACCCTTCTATTTCTTGTTGAATTTAAAAGCAATTTCTTTTTTCGTAGCATCTTTGTCAAACTCTCTTAATTCAAAATTAATTAAAACACCAAACATTTGATCTCTAGAATATTGATCTAAATTATGTGCTTCCTTAATAAAAAAAACTTTAGCACTATAAGATTCAGGAAGAGTTCTCAATACCTTTTTCATAACTTCACTTTCTTCTAACTTTCCATCAAGTCCATTGATGGTATTAACAATTTCATCCACCATGAACATGTAGGCTTTAATATCTTCATCTTCTAACATCCTTAGGGTTTGAAATTTGGCTTTAAAATTCTGGATCTTTTCTTGCTTGACCTTATCATCTCCTTTATAAATGCTCTGGAACTTTACCCAGATCTCTTTAGTAGTTTTGTGGCTTATCACCTTCCCAAGTTCTAAATCAGAAAGTCCACTCAAGATAGCATTTCTTCCTTTGCCTTTATTCTCATAATCTTTGATCTCATCATCACTTGGCAGATCAATAGCAGGCATAGTGTATCATTTTTCAACTAACTTCTAGAAAACAAACCATAGAGAAACAAGAAAGGATTCCATCCTAGCTTTATGATAAGTGTAGTTTGTTCCATTGAACATAGAAACTTTTACACCCTTCCTATGCACCATCTAGATCTACCTTAGGTGGTTAAGCTTCTTCCAAGGAACCACAAATTTGATACCAATTGTTAGACACACATGACAATTGAGAGGGGGGGGTGAATCAATTGTACATTAAAATCATCAAACCCTCATATGTCTTAAACCCTTATTCAACATCATTATGAACTTAAACATATGAAACATAAACACAATCACAACCATACATAAGAGAACACTAGATTTATGTAGAAAACCCCAATCAGGGAAAAACCATGGTGAGGATTAGCTCACATATATATGAATAGCCAAAATGAATACAATAGGTTCACTGCTAGAAGGGCTCACTACCCAAAAGAAAAGAATGGCTCACTGCCCAAATGACTCATTATCCAAAAAAAGAAGATCCACCACCTTAGAGCAACAAGAAGATCCACCACAACAAATTTGTACCATCTACAACCTTTCACTCATTGCCTCCAACAATCTCAGGCACACTAAAAATGTAGACACCTTTTGCTCATTACATCTAGTAGCATTAGGAATTTAAGCTCACACTCAGATCACCACACTTGATCACATTCATATCATACTTCACATCTACAACATCTCCAACAATTCACCTTTCTTATTATTCTCCATGACCTCAAAAACATTTTCTAGGTTGATCACAATGAAATGTATGCACCTCAAATGTGCAGCCAAAAAATAGGTCAGCACTAAACACTTTTGTGATGGAAATAAGTGAAGGTGGACCACACTAAAGGTTAACCAAGACCCAAATCCACACTAACATGCATCACCACACCTTTGAAAATAGTGTTAGCACATCATATTGGTCAAACTTGCACTAACACTACAAGAAACCACATGAACTCTTCTCCTGGTCTAGAAAAACCACACAGACAAATAGAAACATCACACAACATACAAGAATATCCAACACCATTGACACAACCACATAAAACTGTAGAACACTTTCATTCTATGCAACCAAACTCATTGCCACATAACACAACTCATGAATGGAAGCTTGCAAAACATATGAACACTAAACACTCCAAGGGAAGGTAGATAAAAGCAGTATAAGAATGTTCCTAAATCCGCAAGACAATAAACATCAACATGGAGAAATACAGAGAAATTCCATTTCTCCCAGACATACTTCTTCATAGGAAATGGTGGAGATTTTATTTTCCCATGGTCTCATGTTGCCCAGATGGTGGAAAAATCTTTGATAGTCCTCAACTGGTTAAATTAGGTTTGTTAGGTCTATAACCCAGGGCTTTCTAAAACCCCATTATCCTAAAACCCTAGCATTCTTATGTTTTTTCATTGGCATCATTCGCTTTTTGACTAGTCTTTAGGTCACAACTTATGGATATCGATGTTGTGAGTCCCACGTCCCCTTTTGCTAGGAAGTACCCCTTTGATACTTTGTCAAGAGTTAATTATTTTCCTTCCTAATGTTTTTGTGTTCTCAGAGTGGCTTGGACACATGTCGCAATATTGCATTGTCTATTTAGTTTGCTGAGAGCTTGGTTTTGTTGTTTTCTAGCCCCGCAATACCTCAAAATGATGACACATGTCCAAATACTTTTTGAGGGGAAGTGTTGTTTATCAAATTTTTTATTTTCATGTCGATATGTCTTTCTTTCTTGTTTGAAGTTGGTCCCTCTATTCCCTAGTCACTTTAAATTATTATTTTAGCACATGCATTTCATGGAGGTTCTTGCCTTCGTAGAGCTCTAACAATTATGAAACTTTTCCTTCACAAAATGGTGAAATACCAACAAATATTAAAATTGTTGGGAAAATGTGTCTCAAACTTGCAATTATATACAATTTATTGTTGATAGGATGTATGTTGGTATGTGGCAACTGATCATGCAAATTTTGTACACTCGTAACAAGATATGGGGTTTGGGGCATCGCCTTGATTTTTTTTTGTTGACATGCCAAGGTTTTTTCCTGCTGAGACGTCAAGGTTTTTTTCCCATTGACACACCAAGGTTTTTTTGTTCGTACGCCAAATGAAAAGTGACCTTGTAAAACCCTAATTCTAAAAGGTTCCAAAAAGCTTGTTATAAGCAGATAGGATGTATGTAGACGATGGTGTATTTTGAGATTCTGATAACGGTCATGTTGTCTCTTGATCTCTGGTGGTGATACTCCTGTGAGAAGCTTGCTCTGCAAGTATATTGTAAACTTTTGATTTCTGAATAATATGTCGGGCGACTTTTGGAGTGTGGGGTTTTTCTCCTGAAAGGGTTTTCCCCATGTAAATTATTGTGTTGTGGTATGCATGATATTTGTGTTTATTTTTGCTTAAGTTTTTGTAACTGCTAAAGATCTGTAAAAGTTTTGCATTATTCTCCTCTCAAGGTTAGTAGGAAGTTGTTCTGCTACCTTAGCTTCCTTGCAAGTGGTATCAGAGCTTGATCATCTTTGGTTTTAGTTGTGGGTTGTTGGTTTTTTTGAACTAATCTAGATTTGAGTGGGAGCTTGTGTAGAAGACACTTTGTGATCTTGTTGTAGGAATTTTTAGATGGAAAGTTCATTAGGGAGAATAGAGGTGGATAAATTCTTTGGAAATAATTTTGAGATGTGGAATCTAAAGATGGAGGATTTGTTGATAGATCAATATTTGTGGGATGTTGTTGATGAGAATGTTTCAAGGCCTGCAAATCCTACTCAAGTTGCTCAATATGACATTATGAACCATAAAGCCAAGGGTCTAAATAGATTGTTCTTGGCATAATTTTTTTGAATTAATGTCCATGAAAAGACCTCGACACAAAAACTATGGAAGAAGCTTGGTGAGATGTATCAGGGCAAATCTTTAGTGAACAAGATTTTCTTGAGGAAGAAGTTGTATTCTTTGAGAATGGAAGACGGTGGACGAATCACATACCATATAGAAGAATTCAATATGTTGGTGGCTTAATTGACATTGATCAGTTGGTGTCAAAATTTCAGATCTTGCTTTGTTTTTTGCCTAATTCATGGGATTCTCTTCTTATGGCTATTGGGAGTACTTCTGTTATATTGAAGACTGAAGATTTGGTGTGTTCTTTACTTTCTGAAGAGATGAGGAGAAAGGTTTCCATCACTTCCATGGAGGCCCCAAATATTCGTGGAAGACCTAAGGAAGGAAAGAAGAATGAGAACCGTGAAAAATCCAATTCCCAAGGGAGATCTAAATCTCCTAGAAAGTCCAAAGTTATTTGTTGGAATTGTGGTAAGCCTGAAAATGTTCATAAGGAATATTGTAAAGAAGAAAATAAGAAGAAAAATAAAAAAATTGATTTTGATTTTGAGTCCGAGAAGGAAGATGGTGACACATTCATTGCAACTTTGACAAACTGTGCTGGTAATGATGCATGGTTAAGTAACTTAGGTGCATCTTTTCATATGACCTTTAATAGAGTTTGGTTTTATGAATATGAAAATTTTTATGGAGGTAAGGTGTACTTGAGTGATGATTGCCATTTAAACATTTTTGGCCGTGGTAAAGTTAAAATCAGGTTTTTTGATAGTAGAATAAAAAGGATTAATGGTGTGTTGCATATCCTTGGATTATCACAAAATTTGTTATCTGTGAGTAAACTAATAGATGCGAGTGTGTGGGTAGTATTTTCTGATGCAGGATGAAAGATGGTTAGAGGTGCTATGGTGATTGCTAGAGGTGTCAGATATGGGACATTGTATAAGCTTGATGCATGCACTATTGAGTGCAATAGTAATTCTGTGAAAAGAAAGTCTATAGAAGAAGTGAGGGTTTCACCTTTAGTAGATGGTCATGGTTTTTGGGTACCAAAGGGTGCTCTTTCTTCTAAGACAAAGTTACCTTCAGAGAAAACTATGTTATGGCACCAGAGACTTGGCCACATTGGAGAAAAGGGTCTAAGTGTTGGATCTCAGTTGTGATCATATGGTTTGTCCTTGATGACAAAATCCCTTTCAGTTGATTCTACTTGTTGACAGTTTTAGTTTGGTTTGTCATGCTTTATCTTGGTACTGTTTTGTCTATATGGTTTACTTGTCTTGGCATTCAGTGGACAGTCTACATTCAGAATTTTAATATCTTATGGTACTGATTAGTTTGAGCTTCGTGCAGTCTCTGGTGATAGAAAAAGAACATATCGGCGTGAGAATGGTAGGGTCTTCCCAATCCATTTATGAAATGTTTGTGTTGCCTATCGGTAAGACATTTCTGATGTCATAACGATTTGATTTTACATTACACATGGAGTTTCATTAGGCAACTTTTGGTAGGACTTCTCTTTTGTCTTGGCGACTGTGGAAAGGTCTATCGGCATGAGTTGTGCTCACCACTGAGAGGTCTTACCGAATGAGTCGGGTCTCACCGACTAATACTTGAGGTGGTTCATCGGCGTAAGAAATCCCTATCGGCATGTTGTTTCATCGAGTGCTTTGTGTCTTGGCGACTGGCACATTAAAGATTCACTTCGGCCAGACATGTTACTTTCAGGATGAAGTCATAGTGAAATTGGTATGTCACACCAACCGCCGTTGAAAAATTATATATCGGCATGAGTTTAAGGCTTCGGTGAAGGGTCACAGCGAAATTGTTATGTCTCACCGACCATATGCATGTGGAAGTCTATCGGCGAGACATTCACGTGGTGTCGGCAACCGAGGATGAACTTTTATGTAGGAGTTTTGTTATTGGGGTAATGTCTCATCGAACTTGAAATGTCTCCCCGACTAATGCATATGGAGGTTCATCGGCAGAGCTGGGCGGTATCGGAATAGGTCTCAACGAAGTGGTTTTGTCTCGCCGACATCACATCTGGGGTTTCGCTTTGACCAAACTCAATGTTTTTCGGTATATAGTCTCACCGACCGTGCACCAAAAGGTCTTATCGGCAAAGGTTGTGGCTTCACTGAAATGTCATAACGATTTCGTGGTGTCTTACCGACTTGTGCATAATGACTTTTAGTATGACTCAAGCATTCTACGAGAGGTCTCCCCGATGATGATATGCTATAGCAACACTCATAAGAATGAAGGTTACTTTTCAGTGAGAGAACTGTTGTGTCTTGCCGACCACTGATAATGAAATACATTTCGGTAAGACTCATGAGTTTCGATGTAGAGTCTCAGCGAACCCGTCAAGTCTTGGCGGCAAAGTCTAATGAATGAATTTCAGTGAAAGGTTGGTATTGTCTCAACGACTCTCAATGGATAAAGTTTTTCGGTATGACTCGTGCTCGAAGAAAGGTCTTGGCGAGTTTGAATTCTTATACCGACCGACAACATAAAGGTAATCATCTCGGCAAGAGTTAGGGTTTTCGGCGTGAGGTCTCAGCGAGTGACCTCCGGTCTTGCCGATGGAACTCAAAAAGTTTTTGTCGGCATAAGTTCTGACTTGTCTTAGTGACACACAAGATGATAAGTGGCTTTCGGTAAGACACAGGATGTTCTACGAGATGTCACCCTGACTATGCATTGTCTTGGCGAAGGCGGATGAAGGATACATCTCGGCGAGAGTGTGTTTTTGTCACATCGATTCATAATCGATAAAGCCTTTCGGTGAAACATAATGAAGTCTACATAACGTCTCCCCGACAGCAAAAAGTCACAGCGACAAAAAGAGGGATGACTGATGGTAATAAAGTTTCCTTCGGCATAGGTATTGAATTGTCACGGAGACAAGTTTGATCACGGGTGCTCTCAGAAAAACAAAGACTTGTCTACAAGATGTCTCTCCGATATCAAAAGGCTATAGCAATAGTGAATGAGACAAAAGGGCTTTCGATGAAACTTGATGTGGTCTGCGAAAGGTCTTCCCGACTTCACTAGGTCACGGCGAAAGCAAATAAGGAAAAAAAAAACACAGTTCGCATAAGATCATAGCGAATCACAAAGAACACGTGTCGACTGTTGTCTCAGCGAATGATTAACGAAGACTCATACACTGTGGCCGACATGGATTTTTCTATGTATAGTTGCATGCAGACATCTTTGGTTGGCATCAAATCTCTGACAAGATATTCTATGAGATTTTAGAGGTTATGATTTTCTGTTAGTGGGCAGTCATGGCTTTGATGAAAATCTTTCAGTTACAATTTGAAATCTTTTGACTCAACACAGAAATTAAAGCTCTCTGGATATGCGTTACTCTGATTTTTACCATCATCTACAGATCATCATGATTCAGCTACATATTCAATAATTAGCAAGAGAGTTTCAGAATCTTTTGAAAAACGCTTTTTGAAGATTTCTTGATAACATACATACTTGAAATGTATATAAAAAAACCAATGTTGAAAACAATGGAGGTGCTGCTGGCCAGTAAATCTGAGACATAGTTATTTTGGCCATATCAAGAGATGTATTGGAAAATAGAGAGATCCTCTGATATATTATTATTGTTCTGAAAATAATATGAGGGGTTGGTGCTCCTTGAAATTGGTGTTTCAAAATGAGGGGTTGGTGCTCCTTGAGTTGGTGCTCAAAAATTAGTCTATAAGACATTGTTAATAGTGGATTTTGAAGATTAAGCCAGTAAGGCAGTTTAGGAGTGGTTTTTCTACCCCAGGAGGGTTTTCCACTCGATAAATCTTTTGTCTCTTTGTTCTTCTGTGTGCTCACTGCTTTTCTGTGTTGTTGTTGTTTCAGTTCACTGTTGGGATTGTTACTATTCTCAATTCAGTTTATGAATGATTACATTCAACTCATGAATGCATTAATCAGAGTAGTGTTGAGATCAAATCTGAGCTATGTTTTGGAAAATGCAAGATATCTCACTCAAATCATATTTTCATAAGTTGTCTAATAGACTGAGTTAATGTTGTCATATCTTTGTGCTTTCAAAAGTGATTACTCTACTCTATTGTAGAAAGAAAATGAAATCAGAATTAAAAATCTTGGTCGAAGTTGAAAAAGTTTAGACACTGATTCACTCCCCCTCTCAGTGTCTGTACATAACTCCAACAATTGGTATCAGAATGTAGGGTCCTCTGATAGGTCTAAACCACCTAGGATTGTTCCTGGTTTCTTGGAGTAGTTTGGTTAATATGGGAAAGAACATAAGGAATAAGGGAAAAAGATGTTATCAGCAAAATGCTATTCATCATGTTCAACCAGAATCAAGTATAAGGAATAAGGAGGAAGAATTCATAAATAGTTGCTCTAAAATGGTAGAGTTTCCTAGATCTGGAACTTCTCAGTTCGAAGGAACAAACTTTATTATGTGGAAACATAGGATGGAAACATACTTACTTTCTGTAGGATCTGAAGTGTGGGAAGCAGTAGAAAAGGATTGTACTACATTTGCAACATCTCCTTCCTCTCTTGAGGAGATGAAAGCTCTTGAATTCAATACTAGAGCTATAAATGCTATTCTTAATAACTTGCCAAATAAACTCATTATAAAAGTCATTCATTACAGCAGTGCTAAGGAAGTTTGGGACAAGTTGACTGAAATAAATTGGAATAGTGAGTTACAAGAGGAGATATCTTTTGATACTAAAATAAGTTGTGAAACATCTTAGAGTGAAGAAGGTGTAAACCTTTATAATTTAGAAAAGAAGTCCAGGGAGATCATTAATGAATATTTAGATGATCAAGAAACTTGTGTAAAAGTAGATCAATCTTTGGGTGAAGTCAACTCTGAACAGGAATATGATGAACCAGAAAGTGAGGTTGATTTGGAAGGTGAACTCCTATGTGCCTTAGATACTATTAAGCAGCTTAGAAAAGAAAACCAGTTTTTAACTCGATAGCTTCAGCAAAAAAAGAGTTTGGAAGTCAAGTTAAAAGACAAGGATGAATTGTGTAATAAACTAGAAAATGAGATTGATTCTTTAAAGAAATGTTCAGATAATGATTCCTTGTTAAAAGAACTAACTCTTAAGGACGATATGATTATAAGTCAGAAAATTGAAATTGAAGAATATAAGAGGATTGTAGACGTTGAGAGTTCTGATTTGGAGATTAAAAAGATTGTTTGTCTAAAACTTGAAGAAGAGGTAGTTGCTTTAAGAAAAGAGCTTGAAAGTATCAAGGCTCAATCTGGTAAAATTTAGAAATTTGATCATAGTACTAATATATTGAATGAGACATTGGGTAGGCAAAAGCATTCTAAAGATCTTATAGGAGTGGGATATGAGGTTGGACAAAGCTCTGTAGACAAATCTAAACATGAAACAGTGTTTACTACTTCAGATGGAAAGAATTTTACAGCCAAGCAAACACCAAGAATGAAGGTTGATCTTGGTTACAGTATTGCCACATCAAAGGATAACATTGACACTAGAAGACAATCTAAAGGTATTCATAGAGAAAGGAAAAATGTCTTCAGATCTTCACATCCTTGGCATGATCACTCATTTAGGTATAATCATTCTTTCCAAGGATATTGTTATGTTTGTAATGACTATGGTCATAAGAAGACAATCTAAAGGTATTCATAGAGAAAGGAAAAATGTCTTCAGATCTTCACATCCTTGGCATGATCACTCATTCATGTATAATCATTCTTTCCAAGGATATTGTTATGTTTGTAATGACTATGGTCATAAGGAAATTGATTGCATAAGATGGTCAAATAAGAATCATTCTAATGTCCCTAGAAATGAGGATGTGGTGTGTTACAACTGTAACAATTTTGGTCACTTGAGAAGAGACTGTAGAATAAATACAAGTGATAATAATATAGGGAACAATGTTGGAAATGTCTGTAGGAAGTCTTCTATTTCTCAGAAAAATCACAAAGTCATTTGTTTCAGATGTAATAACATTGGACATAAAGTACAACAATGCAAATTCAATAGAAAGACAGGTACTTTAAGCAAACAAGTGAAAAAGTCTTCATTGGAGTGGAGAAGAAAGAGCAATCAAGATGACAGGAAGAGCAATAAAGATACTTCTGAGAAAACTCCTTGTGCACTCCTTGCACAAGTGTTGCC
The DNA here is from genome assembly GCA_007258455.2 of Sequoia sempervirens. NCBI lineage: Eukaryota > Viridiplantae > Streptophyta > Pinopsida > Cupressales > Cupressaceae > Sequoia > Sequoia sempervirens. Next base: position 152,025,725 of record VDFB02252616.1, read on the forward strand.
TTCCAGGTCTTGAGAAGAAGCAAAGACTCAGGGGGAGTCTATTATGGTAATATATTTTACCCCTATGGAGTCTAGAAAGAGGTATGACATCTTGCATTTTCTTTTGGTGGTATAAGAAGTAAAGAAATGGCTTGTAAATGCCACTAGCTCATTATGTTTATTCTTATTGAACTAATTACGGAGGTCTGCATATGTTTTTGAAATTTAAGTTTGAAGTACATTGACACTTCTTTGGTGAGGTTGATGCTCAATTCTTAAGGTGGTGATGAATCTAGTGTCTAGACAGTGTTTTGAAGGAAGAGAAATGGCTTATTTTGGCTCTCATAATGTCTTTTCATAACATGTATTGCTATGAACAATGAAGTAAAAGACATAATGAATAATGTTCGTGGACAGTGTGTTTGGTGATGATTTTTCTTGGTCTAGTGGTTGACAGTTTTCAGAAGTTTTTGAAATGACTGTGCACTTTGTTTTTTAAATGAACTTTTTGGATGCTAATGGAGTCGCGAGTCTATGAAGTGTGGCGTAAATAATATATGAGATATCTGCTCCTGACAAAATGGCTTGAGGTTTATGTTCAAGAGGAGTTATTATTTGTATGGGAGAAGAGTATCAAGACTTTCATGCATGAAGAAGCTGAGTTAAGATTGTGTGCTGAATGAAGATACTTACAATGTCTTTTGCAAGCTGTTATGAAGGAATTGAGTGTTTTGGTCTTCTGAGTATGGTATAGTGATCTAAGTAGGTTGCTACAACAATCTTGAGAACTGTGTATGTTTATGGGATATGCTCTGATGTTTGTGTTTCAATGAAGGAAGGTGACTGGTTGTATTAACCTCATCGTGTATGGTTGGGACTTATTTTTGAACTTTGAAAATGAGTGTTGTGTGTGAAAGTGAGTGCAAGTTATATATATGAAAGCTGCTTGAATTCATGTTTTGATAGAAACAAAAGGAGAGAGCTTTGGTGTGTTGCCTTGAAGATAGATTATCTGCATGATGTTATTAAGCTTCTGATTTCGAAGTGGGAGTTATTGCATGGGTTGTTACTGCTGATTTCTCTGATAATTTCTATGCATTTGAAGTGAGTGAAGTTGCATTGTTACAGTATGATGTTCTATCTTGCATTGGTTATGTGAAGTTATTCAATATGTTTGCTGCACTATTGCTCTATTTGCAGCCGGTTGTTATGGTATTTGGTTGGCTTCTTAGTTGTGTTTCCTGGCATTGCAAATTCTTCTCTTCTATCCTTTGTCATTGAGGAAAAAAGGGGGAGAGTCATTTGTGTTTTTCCATCAAGGACAAAGGGGGAGTTTCTTGGATCTCAGTTGTGATCATATGGTTTGTCCTTGATAACAAAATCCCTTTCAGTTGATTCTACTTGTTGACAGTTTCAGTTTGGTTTCTCATGCTTTATCTTGGTACTGTTTTGTCTATATGGTTTACTTGTCTTGGCATTCAATGGACAATCTACATTCAAAATTTTAATATCTTATGGTACTAATCAGTTTGAGCTTCGTGCAGTCTCTGGTGACAGAAAAAGAACATATCGGTGTGAGAATGGTAGGGTCTTCCCGATCCATTTATGAAATGTCTGTGTTGCCTATCGGCAAGACATTTATGATGTCATAACGATTTGATTTTACATTACACATGGAGTTTCATCAGGCAGCTTTCGGTAGGACTTCTCTTTTGTCTTGACGACTGTGGAAAGGTCTATCGACATGAGTTGTGTTCACCGCTGAGAGGTCTTACCGAATGAGTCGGGTCTCACCGACTAATACTTGAGGTGGTTCATCGGCGTAAGAAATCCCTATCGGCATGTTGTTTCATTGAGCGCTTTGTGTCTTGGCGACTGGCACATTAAAGATTCACTTCGGCCAGGCATGTTACTTTCGGTATGAAGTCACAACGAAATTGGTATGTCACACCGACCGCTGTTGAAAAATTATATATCAGCATGAGTTTAAGGCTTCGGTGAAGGGTCACAGCGAAATTGTTATGTCTCACCGACCATATGCATGTGGATGTCTATCGGCGAGACATTCACATGGTTTCGGCGACCGAGGATGAACTTTTCTGCAGGAGTTTTGTTATCGGGGTAATGTCTCATCAAACTTGAAATGTCTCCCTGACTAATGCATATGGAGGTTCATCGACAGAGCTGGGCGGTATCAGAATAGGTCTCGGCGAAGTGGTTTTGTCTCGCTGACATCACATCTGGGGTTTCGCTTCAACCAAACTCAATGTTTTCGGTATATAGTCTCACCGACCGTGCACCGAAAGGTCTTATCGGCAAAGGTTGTGGCTTCACTGAAATGTCATAACGATTTCGTGGTGTCTTACCGACTTGTGCATAAAGACTTTCAGTATGACTCAAGCATTCTACGAGAGGTCTCCCCGATGACGGTATGCTATAGTGACACTCATAAGAATGAAGGTTATTTTTCGGTGAGAGAACTGTTGTGTCTTGCTGACCACTGATAATGAAATACATTTCGGTAAGACTCATGAGTTTCGATGTAGAGTCTCAGCGAACTCGTCAAGTCTTGGCGACAAAGTCTAATGAATGAATTTCGGCGAAAGGTTGGTATTGTCTCAGTGACTCTTAGTGGATAAAGTTTTTTGGTATGACTCATGTGCTTGAAGAAAGGTCTTGGCGAGTTTGAATTGTTATACCGATCGACAACATAAAGGTAATCATCTCAGAAAGAGTTAGGGTTTTCGGCGTGAGGTCTCGGCGAGTGACCTCCGGTCTCGCCAATGGAACTCAAAAAGTTTTTTTCGGCATAAGTTCTGACTTGTCTCAGCGACACACAAGATGATAAGTGGCTTTCGGTAAGACATAGGATGTTCTACGAGATGTCACCCTGACTATGCATTGTCTTGGCGAAGGTAGATGAAGGATACATCTCGGCGAGAGTGTGTTTTTGTCACAGCGACTCATAATGGATAAAGCCTTTCGGTGAAACTTAATGAAGTCTACATAACGTCTCCCCGACAGCAGAATGTCACAACAACAAATAGAGGGATGACTGACGGCGATAAAGTTGCCTTCAGCATAGGTATTGAATTGTCACGGCGACAAGTTTGATCACGGGTGCTCTCAGCAAAACAAAGACTTGTCTACAAGATGTCTCTCCGATATCAAAAGGCTATAGCGATAGTGAATGAGACAAAAGGGTTTTCGGTGAAACTTGATGTGGTCTGCAAAAGGTTTTCCCGACTTCACTAGGTCACGGCGAAAGCAAATAAGGAAAAAGAAAACACAGTTCGCATAAGATCATAGCGAATCACAAAGAACACGTGGCGACTATTGTCTCAACGAATGATTAACGAAGACTCATACACTGTGGCCGGCATGGATTTTTCTATGTATAGTTGCATTCAAAAATCTTTTGTTGGCATTGAATCTCTAGCAAGATATTCTCTGAGATTTTAGAGGTTATGATTTTCTATTAGTGGGCAGTCATGGCTTTGATGAAAATCTTTCAGTTACAATTTGAAATCTCCTGACTCAGCGCATAAATTAAAGCTCTCTGGATATGCGTTACTTTGATTTTTACCATCATCTATAGATCATCATGATTCAGCTACATATTCAATAATTAGCAAGAGAGTTTCAAAATCTTGTGAAAAACGCTTTTTGAAGATTTCTTGATAACAGACATACTTGAAATGTATATAAAAAACCAGTGTTGAAAACAGTGTAGGTGCTGCTGGCCAGTAAATCTAAGACAGTTATTTTGGCCGTATCAAGAGATGTATTGGAAAACAGAGAGTTATGAGCTTAACTGAAAACAGAGAGATTCTCTGATATATTATTATTGTTTTGAAAATAATATGAGGGGTTGGTGCTCAAAAATTAGTCTATAAGGCATTGTTAACAATGGTTTTTGAAGATTAAGCCAGTAAGGCAGTTTAGGAGTGGTTTTTCTACCCCAGGAGGGTTTTCCACTCGACAAATCTTTTGTCTCTTTGTTCTTTTGTGTGCTCACTGCTTTTTTGTGTTGTTGTTGTTTCAGTTCATTGTTGGGATTGTTACTATTCTCAATTCAATTTATGAATGATTACATTCAACTCATGAATGCATTAATCAGAGTAGTATTGAGATCAAATTTGAGCTATGTTTTGGAAAATGCAAGATATCTCACTCAAATCATATTTTCATAAGTTGTCTAATAGATTGAGTTAATGTTGTCATATCTTTGTGCTTTCAAAAGTGATTACTCTACTCTATTGTAGAAAGAAAATGAAATCAGAATTAAAAATCTTGGTCGAAGTTGAAAAAGTTTAGACATTGATTCACCCCCCCTCTCAGTGTCTGTCCATAACTCCAACACTAAGGACCTTGAAAAATAAAAACCTTGACGAAAGTTTTTCTGATTGTAATCTTGAATTCAATTTTTGTGAACATTGCATTTATGAAAAAAAACCGTATTCAGTTTTACTCGATTTCTCATAAATCTTTTGGTGTATTGGATATTAGTCATTCTGATGTATCTAGTCTTGTAAATGTTCCTTCAATTGGTAAATCCACATATTATGTTTCATTTATTGATGATTATAGTAGAAGGACATGGGTATATTTTGTAAAGAGTAAATTTGAAATTTTTAGTCAATTTAAAGAATTTAAAGCAATGGTTGGGTTGCAGACTAGAAAGAAAATAAAATGTTTGAGGGCTGATAATGGCGTTGAATTGTTATCTAATGATTTTGATAGATTATGTAAAGATTGTGGTATTCATAGACATAAGACAACTCTGCATTCTCCACAATAGAATGCATTTGTAGAAAGAATGAACATGACACTGATGGAGAAGGCTAGGAGTATGTTGAGTGGTGCTGGCCTAGAATAAAGGTTTTGGGATAAAGCTATTGTCATTGCCTATTACCTAATTAATAGGTCTCCTACATTAGCTCTTGTTGATAAGATGCCTATAGAGGCATGGTCAGGTCACAAGCCTTCATTAAGACATCTTAGAGTTTTTGGTTGCGAGGAATATGCACATGTACCAATGGAGAAGCGAGCAAAGTTGGAGAACAAGGCTGTGAAATGTATCTTCATCGGATATAGTTATGGTGTGAAAGGATACAAGCTTTGGGATCCTATTGCACATAAGGTAATAAAAAGTAGAAGTTTTATTTTTAGAGAAACTAAGCCTTCTTCTATTACATTGCAACCAGAACAAAGTAAGTAGAAAGATGTGATTGAATTTCCTTCTACACTTGAGAAAGTTGAATCGAGGCCCAAGGATAGACAAGAAGTTGAGGAGAGCTAATCTAGCTTTGGGTCTTCAGAAGAGGAGGAAGAACCTCCAACTCAACTTGTTCATTGGTCTACAAGGCATAGACAACCACCTGAAAGGTATTCACCTGATGATTGGAGATCTATTTTTGCTTTGAATACTAACATGGATGAACCCAGATCTATAGAAGAGGCACTAGGTATGAGTGATGCAGAATCCTGGAAGATTGCTATGGATGAAGAAACAAAATATTTGAAAAAGAATGATACATGATATCTTGTACCAATTCTTGAAGGATGAAAACTTGTTGGTTGTAAATGGGTGTTAAGGAAAAAGGTTGGTTCAAATGGAGGTATTGAGAAGTACAAAACAAGGTTGGTTGCGAAGGGTTATTCTCTAGTTGAGGGTGATGATTATGGTGAGATATTTTCTCTTGTTGAAAAAATGAAATCCATTAGATTTTTGCTTTCTATTGCTGTTGCTTATGATTTAGAGGTTGAGAAAATGGATGTGAAAACTGCTTCCCTTCATGGTGATTTGGAGGATATTTATATGACACAACCAAAGCACTATGTGGTGAAAGGTAAAAGTAAGTTGGTTTACAAATTGAAGAAATATTTGTATGGCTTAAGACAGAGTCCTAGTATGTGGTACTAGAAATTTGATACATATGTGTTGAATTTGGGATTTGAGTATTCTAAATTAGATCATTGTATTTATTATAAAACTGATGGTGATCGTTTCCCATTTATTGCATTATATGTTGATGATATGTTATTTATTGGTAGAGGGAAATGTATGATTTCAAAACTAAAATCTCAACTTGCTGCTAAATTTGAAATGAAAGATCTTGGTGCAACTAAATACATTCTTGGTCCATGAAAATTAAAAGAGATAGAGTGAATAGAAAGCTATGGTTTGGCCAAAGCAAGTACATCAACTCAATTTAACAGAGGTTTGATATGTAGGATTGTAGACCATTGTGTTCTTGTTTCAGTTGGAACAAAATTATCTATTTCAAATTTTCTAACATCTCCATTAGAGATGGAAGACATGAGAAGAGTGCCTTACTAGAGTGTAGTTGGAAGTTTGATGTATGCTATGGTTTGTACTAGACCAAACATTGCCCAAGTAGTGGGATTTCTTTCCAGATATATGTCTAATCCTGGTAGAGTTCATTGGGATGTAGTTAAAAGAGTCTTCAGATATTTGTGTGGTACCTCAGATTATTCCTTATGTTATTATAGTAATATGAGTGAAGATGATATTTTCCTTGATATTCATGGTTATGTGGATTTAGATTGGGCAGGTGATGTTGATAGTAGAAGATCCACCAGTGCTTATGTGTTACTTTATTTGGTGGTGCAATTAGTTGGATGAATAAGCTACAGGTTGTGGTTGCTTTGTCCAATACTGAAGCAACGTATATGGTAGCTACCCATACTTGTAAAGAAGCCATTTGGCTTAAGAGACTATGTTAAGATATTGAAATAAAATAAGGTGCAGTGACAATTTATTGTGATAGTCAAAGTGCGATATGTCTAGCCAAGAATCCAACATTTCATGCTAGGACCAAGCACATTGATATACATTATAATTTTGTTAGAAACATGGTCGAAGATGGCAGGGTGAAGCTGGTTAAGGTAGATACTTTGATGAATGTTGCTGATTCATTAACTAAGCTTGTGAGCATAGAGAAGTTCAGATGGTGTTCAAAACCTATGGACCTTTTGGACCCTATCAATTGTTGGTGTAATTAATATTTAATTACACTTTGCATAAGTTTACTTAGGTTTTATTTAATTCCTAAGTTATAGGATCTTATCTTTATCTTTTGAGCTATCTTGTTGCTCAAGATAAGATTAGGTTTGCATCTTTGCTTTTATAAAGCAAATTATTATCATGTAATTATTGAATTCTTGAATAATATTTTTTTGCACATCTTCTTACAAATCTCTGCTTTTTCTGATTTTCTCTTCTGTGGAAGGTCTTTTCAGTTTGCAAATCTGATCTTGGTTTCTAACATGGTTTTAGTAGTAAACATAAGTATCTTTCCTTGCTTGCCAGAATCAGGTTCCAGTGTTACTCCACAGTGTTCTTCCAGTGCTTCTTTGCAGCAGTCATGTCATTGTAGGGGGGTTTTGTCCCATTGGGTTTTCCTTCTCTACTTCATCTTTGTATTTGTAAATGAGTACCTGATCAGGCCTTGTTGCCGGGACTCATTTTTGCATAATAATTTTGCTTCTCCCTAAGTTGTACTTATGGAGGGGGGGTGTTGGTGTTATTAATATTTAATTACACTTTGCATAAGTTTACTTAGGCTTTATTTAATTCCTAAGTTATAGGATCTTATCTTTATCTTTTGAGCTATCTTGTTGCTCAAGATAAGATTAGGTTTGCATCTTTGCTTTTATAAAGCAAATTATTATCATGTAATTATTGAATTCTTGAATAATATTTTTTTGCACATCTTCTTGCAAATCTCTACTTTTTCTGATTTTCTCTTCTGTGGAAAGTCTTTTCGGTTTGCAAATATGATCTTGGTTTCTAACATCAATTAGAGATGATGATAACACCCTTCCGTTGTTCTTGCAAGGTGTTCAAAAAGTGGGAGATTTGTTGGGAAAATGTGTGTCAACCATATAATTATATATGATTTATTGTTGATAGGATGTATGTTGGTATGTGGCGACTGATCATGCAAATATTGTACACTCAACAAGATATGGGGTTTGGGGCATTGCCCAAAAATATTTTTTTGCTGACACATCAAGGATTTTTCCCGCTGACATGTCAAGGTTTTTCCATTAACACGTCAAATGAAAAATGACCTTGTAAAACCCTAATTCTAGAAGGTTCCAAAAATCTTGTTATAAGTGGGTGGGATGTATGTAGACGGTGGTGTATTCAGAGAGCCTGATAGTAGTCATGTTGTCTCTTGATCTCTAGTGGTGATACTCCTATGAGAAGCTTACTCTACAAGTATATTGTAATATTTTGATTTCTGAATAATATATTGGGTAGCTTTTGGAGTGGGGTTTTTCTCCCAAAAGAGTTTTCCCCATGTAAATCATTGTGTTGTGGTATGCATGATATTTGTGTTTATTTTTGTAACTGTTAAAGATCTGTAAAAGTTTTGCATGATTATCCTCTCAATGTTAGTGTAGGAAGTTGTTTCGCTACCTTAGCTTCTTTACAAAAACATGTGTTGAATTCTATTGCAAAGGAATAGGCTTTTGCAGAGCCATGGTGGGACTGAATTTTTGGTCTAGAGAAGTTGCGAGATGATGAAAAGTGTCAACATCTTGGCACTTCGTGGTGAGTTCTTCTATCGCAGGAGGTACATTTTTGTAGTTTTCTCCCTTTGCAAGTAAGCGAAATGGTGACACCTATCAACATGGTGGCAAAGGAGGTTGTCACTGCATGCACAAAAATTCAAACTAGTGTGATGACCATTGATTTGAAGATCTATGGTCCACATTCAAATTGGGCAAATGTCTCTTACTAGTCCTGTGTTCAAGCATGCAAAGTAATGGTAGATAGGATTGTTATATGTCAAATTCATGATGATGAGGATAAATTACCTGTCCAAATTCATTTCTCTCACAAATGCTAAGGTAATCAAATGAGTTGTTGCAGTTTTCTAGATTGAACGAGGGTTTTTTGGTGCAAATTAGGGTTTTCTATGGTGTTTCAAACAAGTAAACCAACTTTGTCTGTGAAATTCAAGAAAAAATTGACATGTATTAAGGGAAATTATTGTTGGTTCAAAACCAGAACATAGTGAAGAATTAAGGGTATACACTTTATTTTTTCTCAAACCCTTAGGAAAGAATTTTCAAAAATCTCTAGTTAGTAGTATAAACCCTAGCTCTTTGTAATTTCACAAAATGGCTAGAACTTTGGTTGGGAAGAGAAGATTGTTGGAAGAGGAGATAATTTCTTTATTACCAAAGTCATCGAAGAGACCAAAAGTTGGTCCGAGGTTTGGTGGTATTACATACAAACTTATGGACTGGGGTGGTGGGTGCAAAGATCCCATCATTCCAAAGAAAGGATAAGCATTGTTTAAGCACACATATAGAAATGCCTATGTAGACATGCCAATATGTAACATTTGGAATCTATGGTTAGGAAATTTGGTGGTGCCTAATGTCTTCGTGAATGCATAATTGATAAGGCAGCCGGCCATGGCATATGACTCTAATTTTAGGTTTTTATTTGCTATTAATGGTCAGAGACTACTGCCATTAGATAAAGACCAAGTATGTAGGGTATTTCAATTAGACCCTAATGCAAGCCTGCAATTGACCTAGGTGCATTGAACAAAGAGTATGGGAGAAATAAAGATAGTTACTGGGTCAGATGAATGCCATGCTTTAGACCAAAGGGGCCAAGAAAAGAGTTGTAAATGTTTGACATGGGTGATTTGGAGCCATTTGCCTACGACATCTTTGAGCCGTACTTTCAAAAGTCCTAATTTTCATTGATGCGGGTCTTGGGGATGGATAATAGGATCTAGATCCCTATAATTGTGATGGTCTTGGTAGTAGACATTCAGAGTAGGGATGCCAATAGACCTTATGACTTTGTAGCTTGTATGTTGTCGATCAATTACACATGTCCCTTTGTGCAATCAAAAGAGATCCCTTCAAACCTATAAGTTTTAGGCAATATTTCCTTCTATTGCACATGATATTGTATGTAGGGTTACAAGTATGACCACCATAGTTGCAAATCAAGGCCACAGGGGAAAAGAATGTATTTCTACCAATCCAAGAATGGAAACACTTTTGGGACAAGGACTATAAGCATTCCAATTATGTTGCTTTTGAGGAGTTTTTTGTCAAACCTCTAAGGAAGGGGCTAGGCCTCCCCATTGATTGGGGTTTGTCATAGGAGGTAAGAATATTCTTAAGGCCTCATGACCTCACCCCAAAGAAGATGATTGATTGCAATTGGGGTGATTGGTTCTTCTATTCAGATGCTATTGTAATAAGGGTTTTTGGGACCCCAGTTGCACCCCATGTGCTTCCTAATGATGTCCCTGATAGATTGGCCTTTCTTGAAATCACGTGGCTACTAAATGAATCTAACAAGATTCATTTCAAGAATAACAAGAAACATGCTCTTCTTCTTATTGCTGTAGCATTTTTAGATTTTATGACATTGAATAGGGATGGTATGGAGCTAATCCCAAAGAAATTACTCCCCTACAAATTAAAGGTAGACAAAGCCAGAAGCTTTGATCCAGAAGGCTTCATCAACAAAGAAAGGGGAATGTACAAGTTTTCAGCTTATCATCATGTACTTGACAACATTGAAGATTTGATCAGGAATGTCTCCTCAAAGAGCTAGGAAACCAAGAGAAGGGAGCTATGGGTTAGGATACAAATTTCTGAGAACAAAAGGATGAAGGTTGACCCATCCTTCAGAGGGTCATTTCTGCATATAAGGGACCCCGTAGTTAGGACGATGACTATGCTTGAAAATGCTAGCTAATTACTGACCAATGTACCACAAATGCCCGAGAGAACTTTAGGTGCTTCTGTTGTCATTTCATGCCCCCTTTGATGTCACATCATCGATAACCAATCTAAGATATTTCCCATGGGCCATATTGCATGTTATTTTCCTTGAAGGTTTCCTAAATTTTGCTAAGTCCCAAAATTTTGGGTTTTCGGGCTGTCACTTACCTACTTGCTTGCATGCTTTCTCCATCACTCTCTTAGCCTTTTTTTTAAAAGTATTTCGGGTGTCAGCCTTTGGCCTTACCCTTTACCCTCTATCGATATCTAAAGGTAAGTCTCATGCCTTACCTCCGACCATTGAAGCTCATTTAAGTTTCAAGATTTGGCTAAGTATTTTGCCTTGTCAAACTTCTAGGGTCGGCCTTCCCTCTTTCCCCTTCCATCCCTCTCTTCTTCCTTCTTCTCCCTTCGGCCTTTGGCCTTCGCCCTTATCTCTTCCCTCTTACTATTTCAATTTGCAATGCGTAAGCCCAACCTCTGACCCCCGATGGTCCGAGGTCTGATCTCTTAAATCTCACTTTGGAGTTCGATCCTTCACACTTCCTTCTCCCTTCTCACTTTCTTTCTTTTCTTCCAAAATTTGACTAATTTTCAACTTTTCGGGTTTCAGCATTTGGCCTTCCCCTATACTTCTTACCCTTTGGTAAGAGGTATCTCATCTCCCTTTGGCTTTTGAGGTTAAGGCTTCTTGAGATTTATCCATTGCGAGGTAGCAAGATTCTACCGCTATACCACAATCTCCTTCATGCTTCATCTTAGGGTAGTAGGATTCTTACCACTACACACAAGCTTTAAACATTTAGCCCATGGTATTGTGGGATTACTCTTAAAAATCTCTTCTAGCTTACCGCACTACTACTCTTCATGATCTTCTTCATCACGGTATACGAGGATTCTTATTGCACTACCACTCTTCATGATCTTCTTCCTCGTGGGGTGGTAGGTTGTTCCTCACTATACCGCACTATTCATTTTTCCTTGCCACAGTATTTTGGTTTATGATGTAATGGATCTCTTTCATACTGCCAGACCACACCTTTACTATAATCATCTATTCTCTTTATCATGGTTTCCTCCTCACTTCTTCCTTTGGCGTGCGATATGTGATAAGGCTGATGACTGAATCCTGGCCCTCGACGAAGATGCATTTTTGGGGCTTGGGACCATTTTTTTTTAGGATTGTAAAGGATTCTTTTGGGGCCCAATGCCCTAATCTTCTTTCATTTGGCATGTTTTTTGGGTGACATTTTTGAGGCTTGATTTGACACTTGAGTGCACATATCTGATTCTTGAGCTTCAAGGATGACATTTATGGCATCCCTTACCTTCTACAGTTGGATTTCATGGGTGCCCATACACATTGATTTCTCTTTGTTGACTTTTAGGATGGATCTATTCCCTAGTTGCATCTTTCACAAATGGCTCAAATCTTGCACGCATAGTCTTTTTTGCTAACCCTGGTGAGGGTTAGGGTGGGGTTTGTGTTTTCTAAGTTATGCCTGATCTATAAAGGAAAAAAAATGTATTGATTTTTAGGGTTCTTCTTCTAGCTCCTTTGAGGCTTTTCTTTTGCAAACATGTATTTTACACTCTGCCATTGTAAAGATTGGCTATATGCCTTTGTATTAATGAAGTTGATCATTGTTTCTAGTTCTCTCCTCTTTTGTGTATGAGTAGGTTTATTACCTTCATGTCTGAGTATTTGTTTGCATTTTCATGTATGTATGTTGTGTTAAATTTTTTTGCAACTGTTGTGTTGAGAAATCCTCTTTCCTTCCAGTGCTCTATCAAAACCTAACCTCCATGTTTGCCTCCAAAATCAACTAAATAGAGAGTTGTGTGAGTTCTTTGGTCCCCTTCTTTGATGTATTGTGCAAATCTTAGCTAGGGAGAAGTGACCTTTCCATCTTGGTGTATCACTTTCATTTCCCTTTCACGTTCTTCTCCCCTTTTCCTTGTGAGTTGTTAGTGGTAGGATTTCATGTGTTGGGTTGGACTAGCACATCGCACTGGGATTGAAAAAGAAATCCGGCCTTCTCTAGAGATTTGACCTCATACACACAAAGGTCCCACACCTTGAGGTTGTTTCCATTGTTTCATTGGAATGCTGGGCTTCATGCTCAACATGGTGCAATTTCATGTCACAACAACTTCCTTTTCATCCAGAGCAAAAGTGCCATAGAGTTCCCAACCAATAAACCCATACAAGTTATTGATCCAACTATGGGGTCTCTAGTTGACTACCCAATTGACCCTAAGGAGATGGATGAAGATGCACTGGTGATCCAATAGGAACTTCCTCCTCCTGAGATGCTTATTGAGAGGCCCAAAGATGGTAGGTTGATCGTCAACTTTGAAACTAGTGGAGACATTATTAATTATATAAGGGAAAAGGCCAACCAAGAGCTCTTGAGTGATGAGGCATTTATCAACACCCAGGATTTCAAGGACCTAGTCTTCAAGAACAAGGGATAAGAGTTGAGAGAAACCCTCACTATAGGTAACTTCTCCAAGTAGGAGCAAAAGGTCACCATTGAGGAATTCTAGAAAAGGGTAAAGCAAGATATGGAAGGAATGGCTCCTGAGAGGGGAAGGGAGTTAGTGAAGAAGGTAGGATGTTTGTTACTACTAGGTTGGGATATTTCCTTAGCCATTGCTTTTGATGTAACCAGTAAACATCAGGGTGAGGATCCAATTTTGAGATTAGAGGAATAGGCTAAAGATTTATACTTTGGATCTGGATTCCACCTTGGGCATGAAACCTTGGCTATTTGGTCAATTTTCTTCAAGACCAATAAGCCACATGTTATATCCAACCCAAATGAGATTACCAGGAATATTGTTTTAAGGAGGATTGGAGACACAAGTAATACACAAGAAAATTCTTTAACAGTTGTAGACACATAAATTTGTCCTAGGCTTGTAACTCTTAGATTATTCAACATTGCCCCTTTCATTCTTAATAATTAAATAATTTTTAATTATTTAATTATTTTCTAAAGTCATAATTCTTCTATTAATTAAATAATTTTAATTATTTAATTAATTCATTTTTATCTTTATTCTCCCTTGATTAATTAAATAAATTTTATTTATTTAATTACGCCACTAATTAAGTCCCCTTCTTTTAAAATTAAATAAATTCTAATTTATTTAATTTTGTCCACTTTCCACTATAATTAAATAATTTTAATTATTCATTAGCCTTCTTTCTCATTAAATTCAAATAAATTTTATTTATTTTAATTTGTCCATCTCTTGAATTTTGAATTAAATCATCATTTAATTCAAAATAATTTTTTGTCACATTCTCCATAATTAAATAATATCTTTATTATTTAATTATTTATCGTCACTGGAGTAAATAAATTTATTATTTAATTTCTCCAAAGAACCCTTTGTCCTGCCTTATCTTCCAAATTAATTCTTATCTTTTGACATCTCATTTAATTTCGACCCTTGATTGAATTATCTTATAATTCAATCTTGGCCCTTCATCCTTATCATTTGTCCTAATTTTGACCTAACCCTAATTCTTATTGCAACATTCAATCTTGATCATTGATTCTAGGGTTTTTGTCATCTTCTCATCCTGGCCACACATTCAAAATTGCAGTTTTTATAAAATGGCAATTTTGTTCTCATTTTGTCCCTCTCTGGCTCTTTCTTTCTCATTTTGTCCCTCTCTGGCTCTTTCTTTCTCTCAGCTCTCTCTCTCTCTCTCTCCATCTCATGCTCATTCTGTCAACTTAGGTTATGATCATTGTCATTTGCAGTCATTGTCATTTTAGTCTATTGTCAAGTCATTTCTTTCAATAAAATCCTTCAAAACTTGCTTTGGTCTTGTCATTTGTCATAGTTGCTCATACAAATCTGAGGGCATCTCTATTTACAGCAAGCTAGGAGGTGTAACAAAGGTGAAGCATGGAAGATGAAGACCTAGGGTAACATTGTTCCTTCTGTTTTCATATTATTTCCTTTGTGCTTTGTTATTTCATAGGAATTTTAATGTTATTGTGCCAACCCCTCTAATAATAATAATGATTTTCCCTTGATCACATTGGTGAACCTGACATATTTTAACACATTTTGAGAAATCTTGGAGTTGGGTTTCTTTTTGTTGCAGGTTTTGTTAGCTTTTTGTTGCAGGGTTGGCATCATTTTTGGACAAAACCCTAGTTTCCAAGGATTCGACCATATCTTTCACACGGCTTCGTATTTTCTCACAATTTTTTTTTCTATAAGTCGAGGACACTATCAGGAGCTCTCATTCCAAAAATAAGATTTTTTGGATCTGTTT
>VDFB02252616.1:152040903-152053879 GCA_007258455.2 Sequoia sempervirens
TAAGCATGTAATTAGATATCATGCCTTGAGCTCTAACAAAAGTTTACAATCAGCTGCAGATTATGGAATTAAGGAGCAAAGGAGCTAAGGACACTGAAGATGAAGCTAGAGAGTAATGAGTCAATCCTACATCAGCCTCCCAAGCAATGATGGACATGACCTTCCTCTTATGTGTCTTTCTTTTTTAGTTGATCTTTAGGTGTATGGTTTATACTTGTTGAATTTAATCAAATTAGTCATAACCCATGACTTGTGTGGGGTTACAGAAACATATCTCTTATTAAATAAGTTACTTCAAAGTATGTAATGGCTTGTGTTTCCATTTGAAATTGTTCTCAATTACATAATCTGAAATAATTGATATGAATTTGTTGAAAGCATGTGTTTTGTAATCAATTGAAGTAATAATCTCAACATACTCTGCTTCAAAATTTTAACTCTTTTTTGATAATCAACAATGACAAACATTGTAGAAAATAATGTCTGTTTTACATAATATCCTCTAAATGAAGTTTGTTTGTTGCTTTGTCTGAATTGTTCAACAATTTTACTGAAACTGTTATATAATTCTGGTAAATCGGTTGTTATAAAATCCTTCACTTAGAAAGTAGATATTTAAAGGATGCCAAAACATCAAAATTTATACTTTAGCAAATAAGTTCCCTTTAAATCTTCACTAATTTGTGTGGAAAGAAAAAATTAAGAACATTTCTGGCGACCTCTCAGGTGTGTTTTCCTACTAAACAAATAAGGCCAGTTGCCTTGCTTTTCCATTGGGTATGGAGTCTACTTCTGCCTCTAGTTGACTCAAAAACTTAGTGCATAGCTCATTCATTATGTTGTAACTACTTGATAATCTTGCTGCAATTGATCATAGTTCCATTAAATATACATTTATTGTTCATGACATTGAATCCCCATTCCATGTTATGAATGAGAGATGTCTATTTGATTGAAATATACTCATTTAACAACAAGGGCTTCCTAATTTTCCCCCAAAAAAACTTAAAGTAAACTAAATCAACTGTACAAAACAACACTTAGAGAAAATAAATATGCAACTAATCAATGTGCAGTAGCACTTATTTGAACATCTAAAATTTACTCAAACATATATAGATTTAGATCCTACCTCAAAAGTAATGCTTGAGGTGAATCCCATTCACTGGGATTGGCTCCACTTCTACATCCAACTTAGATAATTGGAAGGAATTATGCTATTTCCGCTTAGTAATGATGTAAGGCCTAGTCTAGAATGCATCAAACTTGGAGTGTGCTTTAGGTTTTCTTTTAAGTTCATCCCACTTCAGAACTATGTCACCTTCTTGGAATACTCTTGGAGATGCTCTCTTATCAAATGACCTTTTCACTTGAGCTTGATACTATTCAATCTTCTTTATTGCTTCAACTCTAATATCTTCTAGCTCAATCAACTAAGGCAATCTTGTTGTCATAGGCTCTTCTTCAATCATATCAAGCTGGTTGACTATATCAAGGGCTGAAATTTCAAGTGAAATAGGAAGTCTTGCCTCCTTTCCATACACAAGCATGTATGGTGATAATCCTGTTGATCTTTTTGGTGTAATTTTATCAGCCCACAAGGCTGATTTCAACTTGGTACGCCAAGCTCTTTGATTACCTTGCATAGTCCTTTTAATGATCCTTAGAAGGTTCTTATTGGTGGACTCAACTTGTCCATTTCCTTGAGGATAATAGTTAGAAGATGTATTTAGATAAACACCATTTTTAACAACCCACTTAGATATCTTAGTTCCTATAAAAGCAAGTGCATTATTTGAAACTATTGATTCAGGAACTCCAAAATTGGCTATCAACTATTCATAAAAGTTCAGAACAACTGTCTCATTAGCTTCTTTAAGTGCTACAACTTTAGTCTATTTTGAAAAGTAATCAATGGCCATGAGCACCCACTTGTGGCTTGCACTTGAAGGTGGGTTTATAACTCCAATGAAATATAAACCCTACTTCATGAAGGGTTGTTCAATATGAATTGGCTGCAATGGAAGGGCTGCCAACTTCTCTTTTCCTACAAAAATTGCACACTCCTTGCATTTTCTTACCCATGAATGGGAATCTTTGAATAAAGTAGGCCAATAATATCCTCCTTTCATTATTTTAAGAGTTGTAGCTCTTAGAGATAAATGACCACCAGTTGATCCTTCATGAAACTCATGTAAAACTTTATCAACTTGATAACCTTCTATGCATCTTAACATAACACCATGAAAATATTTTCTAAACAACAATCCATTCAAAAGTACATAAGGTATTGATTGTAGCCTATAGTATCTTCTTTTTGATTTACTCAAATCAGGAGGACACTCACTAGTTAACAAGAAATGTGTCATTTCTTTCACCCAACCTGTTGATGAAATAGGTGCAACAATTTGTTCTTCATCCTAATGAGCTAAAACAATATTTTCTTCTTCTCTTGTATTGTTGTTACTGTTCTCTATAAATTGTTCATAGAGACCTTTACCTCTTATCAGCTTAGTAACCTTAATCTCAAGGACATATTCCATCACTTCTGTCACCCAACCAACTCTTTTACTATTCAAATATTTATTCAACAAAACATCCTTAACTAAAGAATGAGCAACCAAAAAATTAATCCTATTGTTAGAAAGCATATGCCTGAATTTCTTTAAACTTCTGATAACAACTAAGACATGTTTTTCAACAAAGGAATAATTAAGTTCATAATCTTTGAGACTTTGACTAAAAAAAGCTATGGGTTGTTCTAACCCATGATCATTCTCCTGAACTAGCATAGTTGTAATACTATCAATATTCCCTTATGTGTATAGTATAAAATATTTTTAGAAATCTGGGTTTAACAGAGTAGGAGCAACTGCAAGTGCTTCTTTGATAAGCTGAAAACTCCTTTTTCCTTCCTTAGTCTAGCTGAAAGAAATATTTTTTTTAACTTTGAAGTCAAAGGCACTAATAGCTCAACAACATCTGGGATGAATCTTCTTACAAAGTTGATTCTACGCAAGAAACTTTGCAGACCTTTCTTGTGTGCTAGTAAAGGAAGAGAAAGGATGACACTTACTCTCTTCAGATCTATGGAGATGCCATGTTTTGATACAATATATCCCAACAATTTACCTTCATGTACAAAAAACACAAATTTATTTGTGTTGAAAGAGACAACAAACTCTCTACATCTTTCAAAGATCTTTCTCAAGTGATCAAAGTGTTCATTTGAATTTTTTGAAAAAAAAGTTATGTCATCCAAATAAACTAATACAATCTTATACATCAAACCTTTGAAAGCCATGTCCATAGCTTTCTGAAAAGTAGCTCCAACATTTGACAAACCAAATAGCATCCTCTTGTAAGCCATTGTACCCCATTTAGTTGTAAATGTCTTAAACTGATCTTCTTCCTTACTAGGATTTGATTATATCATGAGAAGCCATGATTATATCATGAGAAGCCATCTAATAAAGAAAATCTCTCAGAACCTGAAACAACTTGAAGAATTTGTTCCATGGAAGGTAAAGGGTGATGATCTTTTAGAGAAGCTCTATTAAGGTCTCTGAAATCAACACAAAGTTTGATTTCACCACTTTTCTTTCTCACAGGAACAAGATTGGATACCCAAGAGGTATGTTTAATTGAAAATATAATGCCACTCTCAATGAACTTATTTTACTCTTTGATCATGGGGGGTTCAAACTTGGGATTAAGTGGTCTCTTTTTTTGTCTTACAGGCTTGGCATTTGGCTCAAGTTCAATAGTATATTGGGTAATAGAAGGGTCAAAACCTTTCAAATCTAAGTATTCCCATGTAAAAATGTCACTGAACTCTTGACAAAGAAAAATAAATGCATTCCTTTCTTCTAATGTGCATACCTTACCAAGCTTCAAAAGCTTATCTTTGAAGATCTCAACACCTTCATAATGATCTTCTTTAATTTGCAAGCTGGATTTTTCTTTTCTGACTTGATCATCTGTATTAAAAATAGACTCCAGTGTAACCAAGCCTTTGGGTATTTTGTTGGTTTTGAGCTATATGATCTGATCCTCATACTGCTGTTTGAGTTTCTTTTGATTGTCATTGGAAAATTTTGCTTCTTCTCTCAAGAAATTTATGATCTGCTAATCACTATCAAAGACTTTCCAATGTTCATTATTGTTAGGGACAGATGATCTAACAATCACTTTAACATATTGTTGTTCTATAGAATTACTGATATCATTAGGGATATCATATTGAGTGCTTATGGCTGCTAGTCTATCAACATGATTATTTTCAATTATGGGAATTGACAGCAAATTAAAAGCTTGAAAATATTCAATAAGATCCCATACTCTATGATTATAAGAATTCAAAAGATCATTTTTGGTAGTATGGAGACCTCTAACTTGATTTACAATCAAATTTGTATCACTAAAAACTTGTAAACAACAAATACCTCTCTTTTTTGCCCACTGAAGACCATGAATTAGAGCTTCATACTCAACTGTATTATTGGTGTAGCTGAATGTGAACTTGAATACAAAATAATATTTTCACCAGTTGGAGAAATGAGCATACAACCACCTCCAACACCATTTCTACTCCTTAAACCATCAAAGAACATCTTCCAAACCTCATTTTATTGCTGATCAGACTACTGTTCAACACTCTTGACAAGATTAGGACTGATAGAATCATATTCATACAACAAATATATTCCCAAATTTACCTCTTCATGCTGTTCATTTGGAGAATCATGAACATTGTCTGCTGCCCACTCATCCAACAAAACATTAGGGATATTCTTTGTGTACTAGTCTCTTTAGCTGTAAGAATATCTTCTTGATAAAAAAGAGAACAATTAGCAACTACTTTATTAATGACACTTGCATTATATGATTCAATATGATTCTTAGCAATAGGTTCTGATTTGATAGTGACCTTGGTTCCATATCTAGTTCTAAACAACATATGAGACCAATTAGAGGACAAGTATCCTCCAATTTTAGCAGTAAAATCTCATGATAAACATATGGCAAAATATGGAGGTAAATCTATGACATAAATGTCCTGAGGTATTAAGAAGTTTGGACATGTGTGCAATGTAAGACTCAAATTTTTAATGGCTCCTATTGTTTTAACAACAATACCATCTAGTTGAACTACCCCCTTTTCTAATGGCTCAAACTCTATTCCCAACTTAACCATAATTTGTTTGGGCATTAATGAACCGTTGGCCCTTGAATCAATCATATAACTATGTACTAAATGCTGGCCAACAATCAAAGTTACATAAAATGGGGGTGGCTTAACTACGGTGGTATGCTGTTCTTTCTTTTCTTGAGAATTATTTGTAAGAACAACTTTTGAAGGTTGTTGATTAGATGCATCATCAGATAAAGAAAACTTTAATAATGCCTCATGTAATAGATCTTTTTTCCTAGGAAGAGCCAAAGAATCCCACATGGAAATACTAACATGTGTTTTCTTCATATGATCTAATATGTTAAAATTACTAGTACTAACCTTTTGCTATCCTTTAAGAACAACAACATCATTTTGTACTTGTGTTGATTGAAATTGTGATTTAGGCTGATCTTTGGCCATCACAAGTTGCTGCCCTAGGTCCACAACCCTTTTCTTACTCCTTGTATTGGATGCTATAGAATCACCTGACTGATTTTGTGCATTATTGACCCCACAAAAATCCTCACCTTGGTAATTCATGAAGGTGACATCTGGATTTCTTTGTTTTGCATGAGCAAACTGTTGTTCATGAGCCTCCTGAGATGAATTTTTTGGAACAACACTACTTTGCACCATTAATGCTTGATTCAGAATACCATTAGAACACATAGATTGATTATGTGGTTGATTACATGGAAAACACCATTCATAATCAATTTCCATGTTATTTTGCACTGGCATTACTTCTTTGGAAGAACTAGGGGTATTGGGATTATAAGGCTGGAAAGACCTTTGATTGAAATTCCTCCTCTGAATTTGAGGATTAGACTAGAAGGGAGCTTGGTAAGGTGGCTAATATTGCTTCTTTTTAATATTGACCAACTCATTACCAAAGGTCTGCAAGGTCTTCTATATGTTATCATTTTTCTCTTTTATGCTTATCAGCTCTTGGAATTGGCTGGGAACAACATGCTCTTGAGCTGCAACTTGAGTATTAAAAGCTGGAAATGAAGGAACAATAGCTACAGTAGGTAGTAACACTGGGATAATTGGCTGTATATCAAAAAAATATGGCATTGGAGGCCTAGGTGCTAACTTACTAGCTTGAATTAAACTATTTTTAGCTCTAATAGAAACATCAAATGCTATTGGTAAATAATCCCCACCCATAGACTGTATTGCAAGTGAAATATCACTATTCAAAGCTTTTAAGTAAAACAAAAATGCATAATCATTAGAAGGATTTACCGAGGTTGGAATCCTATTCCAAGTCTTCTTAAAATGATAGTTGAAGTCCATCAAATGTTCATTTGGAACTCTTTTGATGGTAGTGAGCTGCTCTACCAACGAGAGATGGTCTGATTTATCCTCAAACTGCTTATTCAACCTCTCTCCTAGCTGATCCCATGTTGTAACTGAATTTACAGGTAACCCTCTAAACCATTGAAAATATCTACCCTTAAGAGAGGCTGCCAAGAGCCTTACTACAATATCTTGCTCAGTAATATGATGCAAACCACATAATGAAGCCACATCTTGAATGTGCTTGATGGCTGTTGTTTGATCTTCCCTAGTAAAAAATGGTAAGCTCTTAAGGGATTTTTTTGGAATGTCATTATGTTGGGATAAATTCAAGGGGATTCCTTGATTAAATGAGACAAAAGGTTGATTCCTAGGTGGTGGATGAGCCATATTGACTACTGGAGAATTAACATTGCTTGATGAACTACTAGAAACTGTAGAACTAGTTGAATTTTGAATTGCAGAACTTATAAATAGAGGGTTACTGAAGGTTGAACTAGGGCTTGTTACTCTTCTAACAACTCTAGTACTTCTTGATTGTAGCTTTGAATGTTCAATAGGTTCTGCACTTCGTCTTGTTTTGTAACTTCTCATTTGCTTTTTCATTGAAAACTGCTGAAACCAAAGCTATGGAGTCGCCAAGTGTGAAATTTTTTCCTTATTGAAGGCTAGAAAATTGCTGCTCACACCATAATAGTAGCAACATAAGCTCTTTTTGAACTGATGAAAAAATTCAACGTCCCAGTGGGTGTGATAAAATTGTTAACATAGGGATTTGTATGCGAAGATAAGTTGAAAAACTTCTAAATCCCATGCAACATTGGACTACTCTAGGGCTGTGGGTATCATATAATGAGGGTAGACCTCTAGATTATGAGATGGTTCCCTTTGGATATTTTTTGTAAACACTGAATTTAATAGAGGAAAAGGGTAAGAAGGACAATGTAGAAACTGAAAAACTAAAAAACTAGGTGATTCACCAACTGATAAATGATTTGAAACTGCTTAAAAACCTCACAATATAACTCAACAAATGAAACCATATAATCTCACAACTCTATTATTCATGCTTGAAAAAATAATTCTAATGATAGGCTCTAACTTTTCTAATGGTCAAAAAAGGAAAATTGTGATGTTTTCACAATTCTTTATGCAAGAGAATGAAAACACTAACATAGAACTGCACTATGACATGATAAAATTTGCATTCAGTATTGAAGGAATCTAATTAGAATAAAGGATGACACAATATTCTATCATATAACTCACAATTAACACTAAAGAACAAAGAATAATGGAGAAGGAAATAAGCTTCTTATTGAAAAATAGGAGACAAATGCATTACAAATCTGTAGAACTCACAAGAAATGAGTTACAAAGAATGAATAATCTACTGCTATAGCCACCAAACTAAGAACTAGGAAAATAATGAGAGAAGAGAAAGACTTATAGAAAATGCTCCAAAAATTCAAAATTTGAGTCTTGGCTCCAAAATATGATGTGTTGTCCATCTTCTCCCTCAAACAAGGCATGTAACTGTTGTGAACTCCTCCAAAAATGCATTAAGAGTCCTGAATCTCAAAACAACTTCATGGGTCGTATGCAACTGAAAACCCCTCCAAAATAGGGTTGTAATTGATTGAAACATAGTGTTATGTGCCTCAAATTGCTCCTTGATTGAAGCTCTATCAAATGGAACTTTTAACTGGAGGTGAACTCTCCAATAAGTGCTTCAAAATCCCTAACTTTACTCCACATGTTGGCACTGATTTCTCAACTACCTCCAAGATTCAAGCTTGAATGATCCGTTTAACTCCCTTTTAACCAAAATTTTAAAATATATCAAAAGTACCTTATTTTTTGCATTCAAGATATCATTTATTTTAAATGATTTATATTTATCATTTAAATAAAGATTTACATTTGAAATAAATGCAAAAAATAAAGGCTTTATCCTAATATTTGGAATTTAATTTTGCACTTGAATGAATAACTTTTATTAAAATGATTTATATAAATCATCTCAATAAAATTTTACAATATTTGTATTAAAATGCAAAAATAGAGGAATTTGCAAAGACTTTATACTAAGTTTTAGAAGACATTTAAAAAAAAAAGTTAAAAAAAAAACATCTCTAAGGCAAAATGCCATGACCCTATCAAATATGTATAAAGTTTTAATAAAAAAATTGAAGGCAAAAAGCCTTCATTCCTTTCTATTGACCTTTCTAGGGTATTCAAACCCTAAAATGAATGTATCTTTCATTCTTTCCTTGTATTCTGAAAACTTCATGAGGGTACCGCCATGCTCTTTGCAAACCCTAGTCGAGCTCCTTGCATGAAATATTTGTCTCTGTATGCCATTACTTGCATATTTTGAAGCTTTTAAGAACGTAAGTTCATTTTTTACTAAATCTGGGAGCTTCCTTTTGTTTTTGAAAAGATTTCTCTGTATGTTGAAAAACTTTTGTTGACTTTT
This sequence comes from Sequoia sempervirens, assembly GCA_007258455.2. Taxonomy (NCBI): domain Eukaryota; kingdom Viridiplantae; phylum Streptophyta; class Pinopsida; order Cupressales; family Cupressaceae; genus Sequoia; species Sequoia sempervirens. The sequence goes on from VDFB02252616.1 coordinate 152,049,861, forward strand.
GTGTCTGGCCGCCATGGAAAAGTCTGTTTCATAGCTTTTAGAAGCTTGAATAATGAGCAAGTCTCTGGTTTTATATTGGAACTCTCCAGCTAGAAACAAAAGTAAATTCTCAAGAAAGCTCTCTTCCATTTTACTTTTGCATTTTCTTATATTTAAATGAGAAGGTCGTGACCTCTGTATACTTTTAATCTGCTCTCTTCATATTTCGACCTTTGTATTTCTTATATTTCCATCTGGGTATTTGGCTCTGCTGGCCATTATGAACAATCTTGTCTGTAGATAACAAACAAGTTAATACAGGTTGCAACCTTGTCCTTCACTAGGTTTATACTTTGTAAAAATTCATGAGCCCATCCATTTGCATTGTGGCTGAAGCTTCCTCATTTCCATCTTTCTGTATTCACAATGAACAAAAATTTGCATTTCCTTTTGAATGAGGGTTTCGCCATTTTTCCAATAGATGTTCAAGGGTTTCTTCATTTGGCTTATTTTGGATCCGTCTTCTCAAATTTTACAAAGAAAATCTGAGGATTTTAGCTTTGCATGAGAAAATCCTACCTTTCTATTTGTTCCAAAGGGTTTTATCATGCTGTTTTCTATTTGTAGTTGTCATAATCCTTGGTTTGTGATTGTATTATGTTGCTTTCAAATATCATGATTCTATCTTCTCAAAGATGTATTTGTGTTTGAAAATGAATAAAATAATGAATATTTACTTCACTTAGTACATTCATGTGGGACATTTTTATTTTCTCCTGTAGCAAGATCATGAAATTTATTTGGTATACAAGATTTGCTTACTCTGTCTCTCCAAAAACACACTTCTGTAGCTTTCTGCATTTTTGACTTTATCAATTAACTCAATTGTTGAAGACTTTGAATACTGCATTGGAGCCTTTTGAAAGCAATATTACTATTAATTTTAACATTTCTGCACTTTTCCCTTTAGCTCAATACTTCAACAATGACTCTTTCTTAACATTGATATTAATGTCATCCGTATCTTGCATTATTTTGTATCTTAAATTTGACATCCATCATTGTATACCTTTCTTTGCATGATGACTAAAAGTTATCATAGCTGCTCTTCATTTTTTTACATTCAAAGATTTCATAAATGAAATAATTATTCCCCACAGAATGCTTTGCAAATATATCACACATGAAACATTTTGACAAAAATGAGATTTTCTATTGCTGTTTCAGATATGTAAGCAATACTTATTGAATTTTCTGATGATGTCTTCATGGCATTGTGATCTCTCTTGATGATTGCTTTGTGAACTCAATATGTATGCCTATTCACTATCACTTTATTTTCTTATTGATATAATGGATTTTATCATTGCATTTCCCTCTTAAATAAGCTTAATTAGGTTGATTATTTGATAACTTAGCATTTTGAGCTCAACCCTTGTGGGAGCCACATTTTAACCCACATGCTATAATTTGATGAAATAGTAACAAGACTTTTCCTGTATCTGCACTTGAAGTAAACAAGTTAGAAAAATAGTGAATTAATGATTTCTTCTTGATGATTTGATTCAGAAATTTTCATTTATCTCTCAAATAATGATTAAGTTGATTCAATTTGATAATAACTATAAATCATATATTTGTTGATAAGCATGTAATTAGATATCATGCCCTAAGCTCTAACAAAAGTTTATTATCAACTCTAGGTTATGGAATTTGGGAGCAAAGGAGCTAAGGAAATTGAAGATGAAGCTAAAGAGTAATAAGTCAACCCTACATCAACCTCCCAGGCAATGACAGACATGATCTTCCTCTTATGTGTCTTTCTTTTTTAGTTGATGTTTAGGTGTATGGTTTACACTTGTTGAATTTAATCAACTTAGTCATAACCTACAACTTGTGTGGGGTTATAGAAACATATCTCTTAATAAATCAGTTACTTCAAAGTATGTAATGGCTTGTGTTTCCATCTGAAGTTGTTCTCAATTACATAATTTAAAATAACTGATATAAATTTGTTGAAAGCATATGTGTTTTGTAATCAACTAAAGTAATAATCTCAACATACTCTGATTTAGAATTGTAGGTAAAATATAGGTGACATGAGGGTTATTGGCTAGAAGAATTATCATATGATTTCCAAGGACTATTTTGCATAGGAATAATTTATTTTCTCAAAGGTAAATGCTATGAAGGTGATGACATGATATTGCATGGATAGTGTATGACTAAAGGATATACATGTGAAGAGTTTTCACAAATCATGATTTATGTTTGTGCTCCATTTCCTATCAAGATCAAGGTAGTTGGGAAAATGGATGGAAATGATATGGATTAAATGGATGGATGGAAATGTCATAAGAAATTTCATGCAAAGGGTATGGGAGATGAGACAATTTTCCCCCAAGTATAATGGTCCACATAGATAATTTCTTTTACACATGATGCCTGTTTGCCAAGTTTTCATCATGGTACTTATCTAAAGTGCCATAAAAATGGTTTTCACTATTGGACAAAATTTTTCTCTTTACTATTTTTTTATTTTTTTAATTTTTTTTATATTTCAAGATGGCCTTACTATTTTAGTTGATTATTGAATGTTCTGAATCCTTCAATAGTACTAATGTAGAGACTAGCACCATGATATGCCAGTGATGACCTATCTGAAGTAGTTGCCTTGTTAGGATCCTAGTGCTCACATAAAACTGATTGATGTCATTGTGATCCTTGTTGATACTAGATTTAGCCTTATCAAAATATGCACATCACGATAGAGTACTATTGATGGTGTTTTTATGCACTTTTCAACACACGCAGTGCATAGGCGCACTACCTCTCTTGAAAGACAATCTCCCACAATCGAATTGCAGAACACTATCCCAAGGTCTCTCGGATGTCAGGTCATGACAATGCTTAGATACCTCAGTAGTTTGATGTGATTTGCTGGAATCACAAGGCGGTCTTACAGAAAATACAAAGTGCGGACATAAAGCATGAAGTCGGATCTTAAAATGGAGTTCTTAGGATAAAGGCTATTATGCGTTGGCTATAGGTTCAAAAAGCAATCTTGGACTCCATCTAGTTGTTGGATTTGGCTTTACAATGTGCAATGAACCTTAGCATAGGTCAGTTACTAAAAAAAAAAAAGGGAAAAGGGCGAAGGAGAGGAAAAGTTCCTAAGTCTGAAGCTTGCTATGAATAGTGACAATGGAGTTCCCGCAATGGACAATTTCTTAAAACAATATCCCACTTAACTAGGGATTTCACAGTATCATAGAAATTGTGTTATCTTCTAAGGGCTGCAGATATTTCATCCTTCATCCACCACATACATGCATGAATAAAAGATAAATGTTTGGGATAGCTTTAAAATCAAGTCCAGGCTAACTTTGCACAACTATCTACCATTAGCAAACAACAAAAAGTATGGACTAAGGAATCATCAACAAAGTAGGAATTTTCACAATCACCCAACAACATTCCTAAGATTTACCCAAAGAAAGAAAACAACTAACTAAACAACAATAAGATCTAATTCAAACTTCTAACATTGGAGAATGAATCAAATAACATGAGAGAAATCAAGAAAATACACCAAGTCAATGCCTTTTCTTATAAATTTTAGCAGCTTGCCTTTACAACAACTCAAATCTCCCTTTGCAAATGAGAGGAGTGGCCTATTTATAGTTTTCAAAAAGTTAAATGAATGGCCAAGATTCATTCTCATTGTGTGGCCAAGATTCATTACAAAATAGGGTTTCACCTACCCCCAAATAGATCTCAATTTAAAATTACACTTTTGTTTCTTCCCTATTTCGTCCTCTTGTGGAAGACACTATAGCTCTTTCGTCCTATAGCCGATTGCTATTTTCTTTGCTGTAGCTACTCTTTAGGAAGATCCTTGTCCTTGGCTGGGCTGTCCTCCTGCTCCTTAGAAGCTGCGTGTTCTATGTACTTGAGGATGACCGCTTGGAGCTTGTCGATTTCAAGGATTTCACATCGCAATGCCTGGTAGCTCCATTCTTTAGCATTTTCTTCTAGTC